>CM076247.1:2955172-3212672 GCA_038380765.1 Odontothrips loti | reverse complement strand
GATAACTGCTAGATTTAGTACACAAAACACACAAGTAGCAAAGCAGCAACTAAACAAACTTACTTTCATAACACTATTACACACTATAAATCAATATAAAATCATTCACAATAATTTCGGAAAACTCAATGAATGTTTGCACACATGAGATGTAGGACAACCATAGTCATTTCAAACTTGATTTGTTTTTTGTTTATGGTCATTTTACATGATAACTGCTCGATTTAAAACACAAAACACACAAGAAGCAAGGCAGCAACCAAACAAACTTACTTTCATAATACTATAAAACACTATAAAATCTTTCACAATAATTCTGGCAAACTCAATGAATGCTTGCACACAAGAGATGTGAGAAAACCATGGTCATTTTAAGTTTGATTTTTTTTCCAGTTTTTTTTTTTGTTAATGCTCATTAAACATGATAACTGCTCGATTTAAAACACAAAACAAACAAGAAGCAAGGCAACAACTAAACAAACTTACTTTCATAATACTATAACACACTATAAAATCTTTCACAATAATTCTGGCAAACTCAATGAATGTTTGCACACAAGAGATGTAAGAAAACCATGGTCATATCAAGTTTGATTTTTTTCAGTGTTTTTTTTTTTTTTTTTTTTGGTAAATGCTCATTTAACATAATAACTGCTAGATTTAACACACAAAACACACAAGTAGCAAGGCAGCAACTAAACAAACTTACTTCCATAACATATTACACACTATAAAACACTATAAAATAATTCACAATAATTTCGGGAAATTCAATGAATGTTTGCACACAAGAGATGTAAGAAAACCATGGTCATTTTAAGTTTGATTTTTTTCCAGTTTTTTTTTTGTTAATGCTCATTGAACATGATAACTGCTAGATTGAAAACACAAATGATACAAGTAGGAAGGCAGCAACTAAACAAACTTACTTTCATAATACTATAAAACACTATAAAATCTTTCACACTAATTCTGGCAAACTCAATGAATGTTTGCACACAAGAGATGTAAGAAAACCATGGTCATTTCAAATTTGACTTTTTTCCAGTTTTTTTTTTTTTTTTTTTTGTAAATGCTCATTTAACATGATAACTGCTAGATTTAACACACAAAACACACAAGTAGCAAGGCAGCAACTAAACAAACTTGCTTTCATAATACTATAAAACACAATAAAATCTTTCACAATAATTCTGGCAAACTCAGTGAATGTTTGCACACAAGAGATGTAAGAAACCATGGTCATAACAAGTTTTTTTTTGTAAATGCTCATTTAACATGATAACTGCTAGATTTAGTACACAAAACACACAAGTAGCAAAGCAGCAACTAAACAAACTTACTTTCATAACACTATTACACACTATAAATCAATATAAAATCATTCACAATAATTTCGGAAAACTCAATGAATGTTTGCACACATGAGATGTAGGACAACCATAGTCATTTCAAACTTGATTTGTTTTTTGTTTATGGTCATTTTACATGATAACTGCTCGATTTAAAACACAAAACACACAAGAAGCAAGGCAGCAACCAAACAAACTTACTTTCATAATACTATAAAACACTATAAAATCTTTCACAATAATTCTGGCAAACTCAATGAATGCTTGCACACAAGAGATGTGAGAAAACCATAGTCATTTTAAGTTTGATTTTTTTTCCAGTTTTTTTTTTGTTAATGCTCATTAAACATGATAACTGCTCGATTTAAAACACAAAACAAACAAGAAGCAAGGCAACAACTAAACAAACTTACTTTCATAATACTATAACACACTATAAAATCTTTCACAATAATTCTGGCAAACTCAATGAATGTTTGCACACAAGTTGTTTTTTGTTTGTTTCTTTTGTTACTGCTCATCTAAAATAATAACTGCAAGTTTTAAAACACACAAGTAGTGAGGCAACATTTTAACAAAATGCCATTCATAAGACTGTAAAATAACTTTAAAACTGTTAAAAAAACATGCAGAAAGATGATTTTTTTTCCGCAAAGTTACTTTGGGAACATGACGTTTTGTATAACATCAGCTGTTATCCTTTCGTACAGTGGATGTTTTCGCATGATTGCTTTCATAGTTGGAACATTTAGTTTGTTTGATCGGAAGAACTCTTCAAATTTCGGCTGAGCTACCTCCAGCCACTCCCTGGTATAGTCATTATAGAGTCCAGATGACACACTGCAAGATATATTCATGCTGTCCTTGATCCACTGCCGCAGGTCAGTGGCATTTAGTGGTCCACGGAAGATGTCAACGTCAAAAATGTGGGGCCGTTCTCCAAGTCTGCACCTTACCGACGCCTCACCCAGCATATCGTTAACGGCACTTTTTTCAGCTGCCGCTTTAGATCTGGAGCAACAAAAAATTTTCGTGAGCATCTGTGTTACTATTAAAGTGGTGATATAATAACGGGGGTTCAAGGAAAACGGAAATGTACATGAAGGTATAGCGAGTACAGTCAAAACAAGCTGAGAAGTCTATCCATCAAACCTCAGTGCCAGTTGCACTGCGCTCCACCGGCACCTCGGTTCGACAGGTGGACTTGGCTAACTTGTCCGGCCGGCAGCGCTTGCAGAGGCCTTCGATGGCCCTCCGCCTCAAGTCTAAACGTGCCAGCCAGCCGACGTTTTTGTAACGAAAAAACTTAATAGCCTGGGCCTGCCTCTTGCTACTTTGCGGATCGCAATTATAAGGCCTCTGTAGCGGTGGCCAACGTTTCACTCAAAAAGCAAAGACAGAAACATTTACATTTTTTCGAAATGCGATACTAAACGAAAATTTTGGCCACCGTACGTGATTCTGCGTTAAAAACATTTATTCTCTAAAATTGAAGTTTTTCTGTCAAAGATAGGTCGACGAACATGAAGATAGAAACTTACTTTGTCTGGACGTTGTAGTGCTTTTGCACTGCTCGGTCTCCATGGTTAAGGGCGGAACACACCCTTTTTTTGGTCTTCCTTGATTCCGTCGCGTCAGCTGTCGTCTCCACTACCTTTCTCATCTTTGTGCACGTGAAAGGTTCCATGTTATGAGTACTTAGCCATAGCTTTAACCGTCGATATATGTCAGTGTTTTCCTTTAAAAGAAATACAGATTAAGGTACTAAGTTAACAAATACGGAACTGGAATAAATAAAATTAATAGTTGATTAGGATTACCCGGAAGCCGTGCTTGATGCTAAGGTGTGAGAACATATATTTGGGCACTTTGGACAGCTTGCTCAAGCAGGCTCGGTACTCCCTGAACACCTTCATATCCGTCTTGGCAATTTGAATGACAGCCTGCTGCGACTTGGCTGTCTTATGTTCCTCAACGTTGATAATGTAATTTGATTTATATTCTTTCGCATCATCGAACTCTGACACCTTGCAACGCGATAATTCCCCAGGTCGAGCGCCCGTGAACAATTGCATGGTTGCCAGGTGTTCAGACGTGAAGTTGAATATTTCTCTGAGAGGACTTTCTCCTGAAAGGAAAGAAGGATAGGTTTAATCACACTCTTTTAGGTTACTATTAGTTAGTTCTGAAGCAATGATTCGCTGGTGTAAAATTGATGAGAAAAAAACAACCAGCCTACAGGAGCATGATCACTTGCATGATTGCAGGAACAAATTTACTTATTAAGATCTGTTAGTAGCGGAGGAGAATTAAAAACAATCTTTCTGGCGAACATTTCAATGTCGAAACGAGCCGAAAGCTAGTTACTCTGATCAATTGTCCAGGGCAGCGGTATTAAGCAACGATTGAAATGAGAACAGTTTTCAACGATTCTTGCTTACTGGGATTCTGCTCCATTTCCTTCATGGCTTCTGGACTTGAGTCCACCAAAGCTCTCAAGGATGTCTGAAATTTTTCCTTTACTTCAGGATCGTCCAAATAAGCTTTCCAGTTGAGCGGGTCTGGCAGATTGTCACCGAACTTTGCTTTTTTAGCTGAAAGGTCCCTGTCTCTTTGCTCCCGCAAGGGCTTGGCCATTAGCTCTAAGCCTCCTAAGACTGTCGACAGTTTCGTTTTCAGGACATGATGCTGAAAAGAAAAAAAAATGAAGGCTCTTAACCGTCCGAAATGTAAGCGAATGATGATAAAATGCCCTACACACCTCTTTTGGGTCTACTGGCCACCCGGCCGATTGCAGGAAGTTGCCCAGGGTGACTTTGTAAAGGTTGATGATGTGGTCCAAGTAGGTTTTCTTCGTGGAGGGCGACACTATTGACCCGACAATATCCAAATACTCTTTCACCCGCTCCAGGTCAGTCATGCAGACCCAGCCATGATTGTCATCCGGATACTCCTCGCTAAAACTAAAGGCACGCTCGTCTCGCGATTACTCTGTGGCTACGGCCTTGGCTCGTCCCTTCCTCCCTTCCAGTTAAACCGCTGCCACCAGTGTTACGTAGAGGAGGCGGAATAAGAGTCGGAGTGTAGGGTTGAAGCCAATGTATTGACCGTAAGGAGTCGCTACACGAAGTGGCGCCGCTGGGAAAGTGGCGCCTGCATTTATAGGACGAAGAGAGGAAGTAAGGAAGAATAAGAAATGGTGGGGGTATGAGTGTGGGAGGTACTCGAGAGATGTCAGCAGCGGATAAATAGATGACTATCGGGTATCAACAAAGGAAAGGGTTATGTTGCCCATCGACTGATCAGTTTATGTTTTATCTTTTAATTATGCTGCTCTATGTAACAGTACAACCTTATAAACGTGTTATTACTTGTTATTAAATTATATTACCGGAAAATGTAAAATACTGTGAAAATATATTGGTTTTTACAAGAAATTTGAGGTTTTATAATGTTTTAGAATGTTTTAAAAAGAGTTACATTGTTCTTACAAATATTATAAGAATAGTCTTTATAAAGACAAGTAACCAGGCTGGTTTTGTAACCTGTTCCATTAGAGTAACAAACAAACTTATAAATGGTTATAAAATCTTCAACACTTCTATAAGATATTATAAACATTGTTATATAAAAAGTAGTACACAACTTTCGGCCTGGGTCATAATGGGCATAATAAGGCTCATATAACAGTTTATAAAAGCTTAATACTTGTTTATTAAGAGTTACAACACACTCATAAAATCTTATAAAACATCAGGCCTCTTCTGAGATTAAGGGGGAGCTCACGCCCTCGCAGAGCCACAGTAGGCCGCTCGCTAGATCCTCGAAGTACTAAAAATGAACTACTGCACTTATCCATGTTGTTACATAAATGTTGTAAGACGTTTTTACATCATATATCACGTTGTAAAAGCATAATTAAATGAGATAAAACGTTATAACAACGAGATACAGATGTAATAAGGGACTATGAAACGCGTGTGCCTGTGCCTGGAGAGCCACAGGTTATTTTACCAGCAACTATTCAGACACTACGGAAAGGATCGTCCCAGCAAGTGCCTTTGAGATCATCCTAGGAATAACATTTTCATTCGCCGTCAAAAAACTGCCAAGTTCTGCCAAGCAAGCACTCAGAGCGCCTGGTAGGTAGGCAACATCTAGGCTGCAGTGCATGCGTGTACTGCGGGTTGGCCTACCCTGAGTCTCGCAGGCGCGAGCTCCAATGATCTGAGCAAAACGGGCGTGCGTCGGCGTGCAGGCAGCTCGGCGGGGCGGGGGGTGCACCTGAGGCGCGCGGAGGACAACAAGCTGGGCGTCTTGAAGCCGCAGTCGCGGCCGCCGACCCTCGCCGGCGGCCTGCAGGCAGCTCGGCGGGGCGGGGTTGCGGCCGCGGCGCGCAACAAGCTGGGTGTCTTCAAGCCAGAAATTTGCAGGCGGCTTTATTAATGTGTCGAACTACGCTGTAGCATGATTGTATCAAAATCTACAGCCCTTCAAACTTGGCGTGACGGAAGAGGTTTTTTCACATGGTGATACTATAATCATCAAAAATATGCAAATCCAAAACAGTCATGCTACGGTATAAAATTCCCTGTAGAACCTCGTATAATACTTTCTGGAAGGATCCCAAAATTGTGTTTTACCATTAAAATATGCCCATAAGTATTTTCGTATTTCATTACGGAAAGGAAGGTAAAATAATAAAAATGTGTGTAACAATTTTCTTATTTGTATTCAAAAAGTTCAGGAATATATAATGTTTACATATTATCACACTTTGAGATCAAACCATTCCAAAGGATTTTAAACACAGTATCAAAGATTTTACTCATGCTTGTTAGGTCGCAAGCAGACGTAGTTTGCAACTCTAATGACCTTAAATAGTATAGCACTAAACTCTATAACTTCTATTACATTTGTAGGTGAAATGGGAATAATATGTTCTATTACAACACCGGAATGATCATGACAGAAAGTATTCAAGTGATCTACATCAAACCGTTCAACTTATGCTACTTGCTTGTTGTCAGCAGATTGGCAAAAATACTTGATGGCTCCATAATTTTTATTATTACTTGGACCACTCAGAAAGCACACAGTGTAATTGTTTCTCTTCTTCTGTCGTGAATATAACGAACAAGTAAACTTTTCATTTTTTCTTATGGCTCTGTAGAAAGCTTTCAAAGGCTCTTGAACTACACCACAAGAATGTAGAATATCCCGATCTGGACGAAAATCAAAATCTCTTATTTGGTTTTTGAAATCGATGTGATGCTGAGTAGCTGGTGTACCATAAACAATTCTAGCTCTTAAAACCTCTACTCCAAATGCAATTGTTATGTTGTTGACCAGCTCCCTACCTTGATTTTTAGTCCCATGAATGTACTTGGCAAGGGTACCGTTGAAATTCTCAAACATAAAGGCTGAATTAATATGTAAAGGCCTGTACCTCTGAACTGTCAGACCAAGGTGACATAGCTGGTGTATATAGTATGTACAAAAATCATGCTTATAGAGAACAGGAAAAGATCTACAAAACATTCTAATCAATAGATTTGCTTTTGCAACATCAGTTTCAGAGACAAAATCTTGCAGAAGTAGGTAAAACACAGAGACCAGAAGAATTCAATGCTGGAAGTACTCTTTTTTCATGCACTGAGATAAAATTATTACAGAGAAAAAGAGTAAAAAAGATCGGAATTCGTTTGCCTTCCATTTAGTGAAATGTTCAGTTGAGCGAGGGATTCTAGTTATATAGTCCGGAACACTTACACTCTTCAAAAATGCATCGATCTTATCACGATGTCCCTTCAGACTCCAAGGTCCATCTACCTCAAACCATAATCTCATGAATTCTTTTAAAACACACATGAGGAGATGCATGTATTCTGGATGTACCACTGTACTTCTGTCACAGCCAGGAAACTGTGAAACTTCACTAGGCCCTCTAACACCTTTGATAGTCTTGAGCTTCTGACCTGTTACACGTTGCCTATTTCTTGCTTCTGAACCTTGATTTTCCATCCTCATACATGTCCTTAATTTTGCACAATTTTCCTTGAAGGTGAACACTCTCCTTCTAGTCTTTTTCTTCTCTCCAAGCACTACTGGCTGCGCTGGCAGTTTTTTCATTTTCTGCTCACAGAAGTGGCAACAGTGTTTACCTCCATGAGCAAGAATGTTTTGAAGCATTGCTCTTGCTGGTGCATCTGCACAGAAACAGGGAGCAGTTACATAAGATTTGTGTTTAACTTTGGTCCTTGGGTGGGTCCATGAAACTCCATTTTCACGTAAATCCTGCAGCTCTTTTACAAAAGGTTTCCAAAAAGTATTCATGTATGGTTTGGACTCATCGAGCCAAATGCCATTAACTAATACAAATTTAAATCTTAAATAGGGGGTAATTGAGCTATTACCCACTCTAGAGGCCACAATGAGACAAAGGAACTAATGCTCACCGATATCCCATCAGTATGACCGAGCAAATCCAAATTATACTGGCCATCAACATGCCCTCTTTTAAATTCTGAGCCATCAAGGAGATCTGAGTAGCCACCACTTGTATCAGAATTAGTTCGCTCAGCCTGATACTTGTCTATCAGATCTGCCAACCCATGGTTTTCGAATAAATTCCGTATTTGTTCAGCTAATGGAATCTGGAAAAACTTGTTACTATCATTATGACAAATAATGCATTTCATGTCCACAGTTCCTAAATAATAATAGCACACAGAACAGTAGTAGTGAATTTTCTCAGAAGGTATGGGACACAACTTCTTAACATATTCAAATAAACTATATTCAGTTTTAGGGAAATTACTACCGTTAGGCAGAAATTTTAAAATACACTTCAAAATTCCTCCCATCTGCTTTTTGGACAGTTTACAATTTGTGAACATATCCATTAACAGTAACACACCTTCATCTTCTGTAAGTTTACAACCCTCAAAAACTTGGGGTGAAAAAAATTCATTGTCAGATTCATCACTAGTATTAGGTTCTTGGTCACTTACATGAGAACTGTCGCTATCTTCACAATTACTGCTTGCCGCACTATCTTGTTCCTCAGTACTGCTTTCACTAGACGAGTCTTCCAAGCTGCTCTGACTACTGCTGCTACTGTTACAGCTGCTGCTAGAACTTATTCGCCTTTCTCTTGATATACCACCACACACCTGCTCACTGTCAGTCCCAGCATTCTCTTGTAACACTTGTCTGTTGTTTTCAAAGAATAACAGACCGTTCCCCTCTTGTTCAGAACTGCTCGTTGTCTTTTCTTGCAGTATTGACTGCACTGTTATCCTCATTCATAATACATTCAAAATTCTCTGAAAATAGTTGACGACAGTGAAGGGCGTTCTCAACCTCTCGTGACTGAGAACATGTTGCCTATAAAAAAAAGTACAATGATTGCAAACAAAGGTGTTTAGAAGATATTAACTCAAGTTTAAATGCATAGTGGTTACTTGAAATACCTGATGAGTTTTAATGGAGTCAAACTTCTGCCTTTTGGCACAAAGTTGTTGAAAATTTGTATCACCAGACTCTGAATCTTGAAAAGAAAACTGACTCAACCCAAAAAATGGAGTCGCTGAAAAAGGTGAGCATTGTGGACTTCTTATTGGCGAGGACGCTACACTGCTAATTGGAGAGGACGGTGCACTCCTTATTGGTGAAGAGACTGGAGATGGTTGCAAAGATGATGGAGATGACTTCAAAGGAGATGAAACTGGACTCCCAGATGGCTCCATGACCTAGGTTAACCAAGGAAACAATTTGCACATAATTATGATTGACATGTGTTTCCATCTTCCCATTTAGTTGCTAAAATAATTACCTACCATAAATCTACTTCGCAGAGTGAATAAGACTGCAGCTATCGTTACAATTGATAAACTTTTCATCACCCTTATCTTTGAAATCTGGAAAGTAAAGTAGTATAAGGTTAAAACTTACAAGCACAAGTAAGAGTTGTGACTGTAAGACGAACGCGGATATCATATACTCACCTTCGGAGAGACACAACTTTTTGCTGAGCACAGTCCGGGCACAGTCCGAATTGCCAAATAACCTTCATAGTATTTAAAGCGAGATTAAATATTTAGCCGACTTTGTGTCGTTAAGCAGATGATGTTCTTATTATTTTAACCAAAACAGGACACGGCATACTGGATGTAAAGATTGATGTGCTTTTGTTATCGGAGCGGTCGAAATCTATTCAAAAAGTGACCAGTAACCACCAGAAATGGTCCAAGTTGTGCTCCCTATGTGATATTTTTTTTATCTAAACTGCTTTAGTGAGGATAAATATTTCACTTAAACGATTCAATCAATGAAAAATTTTATCAGAGAGAAAAAAAAATCATTTCATCTCACTTCCTTGCAGACTTCCGAACGAACATGGGTGATCTAATATGCCTAGGGTCAGAAGCGGAAGTCTGGTCTCAGTTCGTTTCCGACCACCGTCGAGAGAGGAGAGGAAGGATTTCTGAGGGAGCTGCGAACTGCCGTGTCGTTGTAAATTCATCCATCGGAATCGAATGTTCAAACATGTCAGAAAAGTCAAAGACCAAGAAAAAGTATTACTGTGTTTGTGCTGAAGATGGATTTTACTGCGTTCCCACTCGGGACATCCGCACGGCTGATGTTTCCAACATAAAAGTCGGCGATTCCGTGATGTTCAAGTATGGCAGCCACATGAAGAATGGAGAAGTCTTGTTCATTTCAAGTAAGTTATATAATTAGTTTTCGTGTTTATCTTGGTTCGTGCTTTTGAACTGATGAAATTTCGGCCGTTAAATTTTGAATCGTGCTGGATTGAGGTGCTAGCCGTTTGTTCGCCTCGTAGCTACATTGGATGGATTAGGCAGCTTATTTCCCTTGCCGTTTTGTTCTTCGCGTTATCTATGCCTAGTATTTTGTACTGGGTTATGTTCTCAGTAATTAAAACAAGTATTATAGTGGTAGAACCTCACCGTACCAATGCCCTAACCTAACTTTTGGATTTCTCGCCCTATTGGGCCTATGAATGAACATAAAATGTGTTCATTGTAATTGCAACCCAACCCAACTTTGGTCTCAACCTGTTTCTAATTTGATTTTAGAGGGCCTGTTACCATGAATTGGAAATCTTTGATGGTTAAACAACATTCCTCTCCAACTTGAATTAATTTCCTGCATGTGTGTTTTTCTGCAGGCAAGGAGAGTGAAGTGCTAGCAGAAATGAAGAAGAGGAGGAATAAACAACGTATTGTGAAAGAGGACAGCTTCCATGAAGGGCCACGTAAGTCCACTTTAAGACAGCGTGAACTGATGAAAGAGCTGCATTCATCTGGAAAAGTGAGTGAAGTTACCAATTTCGGTGTAGATTTGTTGGTTGCTGTATTTAATATTAATTACTTGTGGTCATCTCAGGTAACCGTTAAACTTGAAGAATCGTCAGCTTCAAAATCTGAATCGAAGAAGTCAAGGAAAGCGATGAAAGAGCATGCTCAGCTGGTATCTGAATCTGAAATGCTGCGTGCAGATGTGCCACCTCCAAATCAACTGGTAATTCTAGGTGCTTTCTGTGTCTCGTTATTTTCCTCAATTCTATTTATATTTGTTGCATGTACTCTTTTAGATTAATGATTTAGTCAATGAAGGTTTACGTAATGAATCTGATCAGTCCACTGCATCTTCAATCACTGCAACTTCTGATTCGAGTTCATCAATTGATCCAAAGATAAAGGTATGCTTACTGTTTATTATGCTTTTAAATCCACCTTCTGTTTTCTCATCCCTTTGTTTTCTCCCAGGTTAGTAAAGCTGCGGTTGCTTCTGATGTGAAAGCACTGAAAGCCCTTGAACAGCAAGACAACACAGATTCTGATGACCTAGATTCTGGTAAAGGCGTTATTGTGATTGAAGGTTGCACTCCAACTTCTAACAATCGAGATGACTCTCCAAATACTTTGAATGAAGATGCAGCTGATGGAGTAAAACAAGATCGATCTTCAACTGTTAGCAATGAAAGTGTCAATCTGACTGAAGCTGAGGACTTACTTGTTCAGAGAACGCCAACTTTACCTATCTCTGCTGTTAATGAAGCTTCGTCTGGTTCTGGGGTTGATAACAGAGAAGGATTATTTGATAAGAATGAAGATGAACGTAATGGAAAGAGAACCCGCAGCAGGAGCTCTGAAGATAAACCTATTAGGAAGCGAAGCTGCAGCAGGAGCTCTGAAGATAAACCTAACGGGAAGCAAAGCCGCAGCAGAAGCTCTTCATTGACATCTTCCAGTAGCTCCTCCTCATCTGCCAGTTCAAGATCCAGCAGCAGTGATGATAGGAAAAAGAAAAGGAAACATGGAAATAAGAAATCTAAAAAAAGCCAAGAAATCAAGAAGGAAGAAGCAGAAGAGGGCAAGAAGATTAGACACAAGTGATGATGAAGAGAAAGAGAAAAAGAAGCAGAAAAAGTCAAGAAAATTAGACACGAGTGAGAATGAAGAGGAAGGGATTGAAGAGAAAAAGAAGCAGAGAAAGCATAAGAAGAAGTCATCAAAATCAAAGAAAGCTCAGCGCAAGCCACGTGGAAGGAAAGGAGTGAAAAGAAACTTGAACCTTTTTCCCGGCAAAATGTATTTGCACTCAGCAGAAACTCCTGGTGTAAGTATTTTACAACTCTTAGTTAAATTTTTATCTGTCAAATATGCCTTTTAAAAATTTTCACTTTCTTGCAGGTTGTTAAGGTTCATGATAAATTTGAGGTTTATATTCCTGAAAATACCCTAAACGAAGTAATTAAAGAGTCCCGCTCTCTGCCACTCCTTGTTAAGCACCTTGTGCAAAACGTTTTCACGAAGGAAGCACTGCATGGATCTACTGCCCAGGGTTATCCGAACAGGGTGCTCGGAAGTGCCAATCTTAGGCAATCAGATGTCTTGCCTAGACTCGACCCAAATGGGCGAGAAGCAATCATGCGTAAGTTTAATTAATATTAACATTTGTTCTCTTCCATTGTTTTACAAAATTTTATGTGTTACATTTTGAATTTCAGAACGTGCTTTGAGTGTGCAGGAGGAGAAGAAAGCCTGGAGGCCTCGAGCTAGACTCAGTAATATAAGTCAACATTTCTCCCAAGCAGTTGGTGATGAAAAAGCTGCAGAAGCAAAAGCTGTTGAAGATGACAGTTCAAGTTCTACTCGTTCTACTTCTTCTAGTGATAAAAGAAGTAGCCAAGATTAATTAGGAAAAATACCTATTTCTTGCTCTTTTCTTAAGTGTTGCGATTGATTGTGATCATTTTATAAGTACAAGTGTTCCTTATTTTATGTTTATTCAAGTACTTAGATATTTAAGCACTGGCTACTCTCCTTTTAAATTTGTGATTGTGATCAGTGTTATTTACTTTTATGAGTACAGGTTATATTTTAGTTTATTTTCAAAGTACTAGTCCTGCCAAATGCAGAGGTCTTATTCTGATAATTTCGTGATGGGAAATCTTAAAGGAAATCTGCTTACTTTGTCTTTATGATACAAAGTACTGTTAAGTAGAGGAGGCGGAATAAGGTAGTCGGGGAGTTTGGGTTTAGCTGTGTATTGACTCCAAGAGAGCGTCTCACAGAATGGCACTGCTCGGTGAGCGGTGCCTGCTTTTATAGGCCCAGAGAAGATGAAGGAGGAGTGAAAGGTGGTGGGGGTCTAGCCGTATCAACAATGCGTCTAGCCGCTAGATGGCGGCACCTTATAATGCTAGTCGTGCTACTAGCCAACAGAGGGCGACACGGTATAAAGATGGTGTCTAGGAACGTAAACAAAGAAAAGGGTTATGTAGCCCATGGTATGAATAGGTGACTTTAATAAGTCTGCTCTACGTAACACCACTCCCTTCTTTTTAAACTCCTTCATCTCCTTTTAAGACCCTTACAATTTGAAAATCTTACACTTCATTTTAAATTCTGATTCCATTTCAGTAACGCGTTACAACAAATCAAACCGATCTCTATTAAAAATCTGACTAACATTTGCTAAATCATATTCAATGATCCTGAAATAATCCCATTTCCACTTTGACACGACTACGTGCTGGTTTAGGGTGTCCAATCCCAAACCCCAAAGCTTCCATGTTCAAACAAAAATAACCATAAAGAAGTTGACTGAATCCTTGACACACTGTGTGCTGAGTTGAAATCTATACGACGCGCGTGTTATGGCCAGTAACACGCTTTTCACATGACTAACTCTCCTACAGTCGAAGGTTGCCTATGCTACTTCGCCGCAGAAGTCACTCTCATAGATTCACTCAAATTGGGAATTAGTGTTAAAGATGTCTTGCGTTGATTTCGAAGCTCTCGAAGAAACGATGCAATCCTGCTGTGATGCAGGAAAGATTGACTGCCATTCCCATGCACTGAAACACAAACATGTCTGCACAGTATTTTTGTTTACATACATTTACTTAACCTGTTTCCAGGTTATGATGCCTACACCTTGGTGCCATGCTGACCTATCACCCACTATTCTGACCTATTTGTTTACAAACTAACTTACACACTAAATTATTCTAAGGCACCTTTGAAACTAGCTAAAAGTTTTTACCAAAAAGTGTTTCAATCATCGACGATACTTAACTTATATCGCTTTCCTCACCTCCAAATTGAAAAGACTCCATCTCCGTAGAGTTGACTGTGTGTCGTCTGCTACTCTGCTGTGTGTGCGTTGCCAGCGTCGATGTTCTGATGCCCTTGTATAGACTGGTCGACGAATTGTATCTCGGGCAGCTGTCCACGGAGTAATTGGTCCAGTGACAACTCGGGGAGACCGGGTTCCTTGGTTCGATTCCCGGCTGGTCCCGGTGAACTCGGCCTTGTGACCCCGTGGTGAAAGTCCACAGCTCCACTTTGTTGTTACATAGTTGATGCACTTTCGAATTTCGCAATTAGTACTGTTGATGCGCCTCCCGAAGCGGATTCGTTTCGCATTAGATGATCGAAACTGATACCATTGTGGGCAACCAGGGTGACATTACCGTCGCAATTACACTATGTCGCCAACTTCGCTAGTCAGGATGCGACCAAGAGTAGCCGTTGCTAAGGGTGGCAACGCTACTTATCCCTGATCACCCTTTTTATACCAGCATGTCAAAGCTCTCATTTGCTACCCCTCGTAAATTTTTATGGTTGTTTGTCTTTTTGAAAGAACTTCCAACGCTTGTCACTAAACTTTATCGAGCTATTTCGCCAGAATTCTAGCACTCCTGCTTGTTTTAACTCCCAAACGCTAAATTCTCCGTTTGCAGCGAGCATTTTGAATTTCTGGCTCCATATTCGACACCTTCAGTATGAGAAACTTATGTGTACACGAAACTTTATTAGCAGACACTCAACTGACTACCGTGGTCATATCCGCTTCCCGTCGGGGAACTCCCTTATATTGCGTGTAGGTCTCCAGAAATTACGTAACATTTTCACACTCCGTTCGGCCAATTTAGTTAAACTTTTGGCCTGCCCATTTCTCTTTTAAAATCCAAAATCGGTTCTGTCTACGGAGTCCTTTCGACTTTAGGACCTACCCCTGTCTGTCCGTCTGCTACCCGTCCGTTTGGCCTAGCTCGAGCGTAGACACCTGACGGTCGTTTCCTCTTTCCGGCTTCACAAGTAGCATTAGTTGTGAACTGTCTGACCAAGTGTTAGACCCTTAAGCTCCCTTCTTTATTCTTTCTGTTAACTTGTAATCCATCATCGGCCATGGGCCATTCTTTTCGCGCCCGTGACGAGGACTTTATGCACGCCAATCGTGAAATGGTGTTTGCCGGGGCCCGCTTCATCGGTGTAGAACCCGTTGAGGAGCCCCGGGCCGAAGTGCCAGTGGCGATTCCCGCTGCCCCCGCCTTGGAGGCCTTGATGGGACGGCGTCGAGTTCTACGTCGTGTGCCTGCGGCACACCGTCGCCACTTCAGCGCGGCTGACCGAGTTCCCCCTGGAATAAATCGCCGGTTCAGGCAGCCCGCTCCTCCCCTAGGCGTTCTCCCTCGTCGCCTTGTCCATGCTGCCCCCGCGCCGGTTCCCTCACTCCGCGTCCTGGTGCTAATTTTTCCAGCCAGCATCCCTGGGAATCCTCTGATGGTCAACGTGAGTTTTGTAACTACTTAGTTATTTAACTATATATATATATCTCCGACTGTCTTCCTTACTGCACCTGCTGTTTCAGTTATGTCGTATGTGTGCCCTACCCCGCACTATCCTGCGCTTTCCCGGAATGATCATGCCTGGCTCCTGGTGCCGAAACTTTATCAGGGTTTACTCATACAGCTTCCTCTATGAAGCTCAAATGCTCCGCTGTTTTGTCCAAGGGCCTTCCTGCTTGGTAGACTGTTTTGTAAGTCCAAACTTAACACGCTTTATTGCTGGCTATTATTATTACTGCTATTAATCATTATTGTTATCAATCTTTTTTTTTCTTTTTTTTCTTTTAAAATATTTTTAGACTCTTCTTGAGGACAACCTTCCCCACGGGGAAAACGAAGACCATCTTGGGATCTATTTTTAATTATTATTATTATTATTTATTCCTTTATTTGTTTCCTCTTTTAATAACTGGTCCCCATTATTCCTAATGTATTGTGACAACTTCAGCAGCTATTATTATTATTATTCAATGCCTAGTTTCCTGTTATGCTGTGACTCTTTAAAGTAAATACTTTCTTTTATTCTTGATGGCTTTACTTTACTAGACACCTTCTCCCACCTTGTTACTGCATAGATCTCATAAGTTGTTGTACCTGCTGGCAATGTGGCCATACTGCTTCAGGGTCTTTGGAATAGTTTTGGATTGAGAAACTTTTTAACAAAGATGTAAACAATTTGTTTATTCAGACAGGAACAATTTAAATAACAACGATACTTTAGATCATTTACTTAACATAACATATTGATAGTCGTAATCACTTAAAACTTACTTACTAAACAGTATAACTTGAAAATGCTATGCCAATATACTACTCTTAAATGGCAAATACTTAAAGAGTTAACAAACCAAAACTTTACAACTGTGGCTCTTCAAGATTATACAGTTCAATTCCATATCCTCGCTGTAACTCCTTAACTACTTTCTCTACTTCCGGTTTCAATCTTTTTGAAAAATCACATCTCTTTATTTGCTTCTCCTCTGCTTCAGTCACTACAAACACACCTGCCATCTGTCCCTCTACTATAGCTTTTAATCTTCTTACTAAGTTTACTCCTAAATTTGTACAATTTGATGGAGCGTGTCCTCTGCCCAAACAGCTCCTGCACCTCTTGTTGATTCTGCCTCCTATCCTTGTTGGGACATACTCCACGTACTTTACCGATTTATCTCCCACAGGTCTCATTACTAACTCCACAGCTTCCACACACCTTTCCACGTCCATCTCCACTGCATTCACAACCTCTCCACACTCCTCCACTTCCATGCTCATTCCTGCTTCCGCTTCTGCTTCCTCCACCTTGCTTCCACACTCTAAATCAATCTCCTCTTCCGCTTCCTGAACTTGCTGCGACATGAACAATCAGTTGTTTATGTGGTGGCGCTTCGTCTCTGATCTGTGCGTTACAATCATTTATAATATCCTCAACCGTGAACGGTCCTAACCAAGGTGAGGTTAATTTTCGCATCACACCTTGCTGTGTGTTTTTCTTATAATAATATACTCTGTCTCCAACTTTGAATGGCGACAGCATTGCAGTTTTGTCATAATGTTCTTTCATTCTTTTTGCAGCTTGGATTTTTGACTGCCTAACTATGTCGTGAATTTTTGTCAAAGCATTTCTCACAAAAGAAGGATATGCATCTCTGTGGCGACTCCAATCTGGCTGAGAAGGTGGAGCCCCTCTCTCCATTTGCAGTGGAGTCCGCATTGGTGCTCCGAACATAATCTCATAAGGAGAGCACTTCGTAACCTCATTTGGAAGGCTACGATATGCTTGTGAAATGAAAGGTAAATATTCTGGCCATGTCAATGGATTATCCCCTATCAACATTGCTAACTGTAACTTTAACGTTCTGATCCACCCTTCTGCCTAGCCATTGGCCTCTGGGTGTTTGACTGACGTTCTAAATTTCTTGATTTGATACAAATTAGCTACTTCTCGCATTGTTTCAGAAAGCATATTCTTCCCTTGATCTGTCATCATAGAAATTGGTGAGCCAAAGACGGAGAATACATGGGTAATTAAGGCTTTGGCTACCTCTGGTGCCTTTTCACCACGCAGTGGTACAACTACAGGCCAACCAGAAAATGCTTCTACTGCAATAAGAATGTAAGTATAACCTTCAGAGGTTTCTTTAAATGGTCCTGCTAAATCTACGTGCCATCTACCATGGAGTACCCCATCCTGGAATATTTTCATTGGTGGTTTCACTCTATTTTTAACTCCTTTAAATCTGTTGCATATTATGCAATTATGAAGACACCACTGAATGTCATTTTGCATTCCAGGCCACCAGAAAAACCTTTGCATGTGTGCCACTGTTTTATGTATTCCAAAATGGTTAACCTCCCCTAACTGCTCATGGTAGTGCTTTACAGTAGTTTGTACATGTTTTGACGGCAATACTTACTGATACTGATCTCTTTCAGGATCTCGGGTGATATGTACGAACTTCCTGAACAACAACCCATCCTTCACAACAAGAGATCTGAACTGATGCCACAACGTTCTAGTGTTGTTACTATATCCAACAATATCTTGGAAATCAGGGCGTTTGCCTTCCTGTACTGCAACTATTATTGGCATTATATCCCTGTCAAGTCTTTGATCTCTCCTTAATTGATCTGGATCTATGCCTTCAGCTATGATAGTTCCCCAGTTAATCATAACATTCTCCACTGACACAGGTAAAGTTCTAATACTATCTATAACAGCAACTCTACTTGGTTCACAACCGCTTTTAGTCTCAACCTTATTGACGTTGGTTGGACTCCAGTGATACATATGAATGTTCATGCCTGTGTTTGCAAAGACTTCATTTATGAACTTTATCAGTATATGATAATTTAGTTGGTCTCTGGCACATGAGAACTCAGGCATGCACCATTCATTTACATTATTTTCTATCAGCCAATCCCTCAACTGAATTAAAGCTAACCTGACTTGTTCAGACGTTGGTTTCTGAAAATATCTCAACTTTGTGATGACATTAACAATTATTCTCTGCCCTCTTCTTACAGGTACAATTCCTGGACAGTTTCTACAAGTTTGAAGGAATTCTTCTTTAACATTGAAACAATACTCAATATCTTTGGCAAGTCCTGCTCCCATTTTACCGTCCAAACTGACAGCATGAATAATGGGTAAGCTAGAACTGCTATCAAAAATTGATCCTTCTTTATGAATAAGCTTAAAATTATTGCTGCATTCTATCATGACATTTCCATTCTTTCCTTCCCTTTCTTCAACAGTTGTACACCTGACTGCTGCTATTTCTTCTCTTTCCTCTATTCTTGCACACTGAACGCAATTTTGATTCCAGGGTCTCTGAGGTCTACGACTGAGGGCATCCGCATGGCCTATGCTAGTTCCTTTTACATAAACAACTTGGAACTGATATAGTGCTAATTTTTCAAGCCACCTTGCCAACATTCCAGTAGGATTTTTGAAACTTCTTAACCACTGCAATGCAGCGTGATCTGACTTCACCACAAACGGTGCTCCTGCTAAATAATGGTTAAATGCTTTTACTGACTCTACTAAAGCTAGAAGTTTACGGTGAGTTGCACAGTAATTTCTTTGAGCTACGTTTAATATTTTTGACCAATATGCTATAGTTACATCTTGACCGTCCTGCTCTTGGCTTAGAACTGCCCCAAGGCCAGTTAGGCTGGCATCTGGAGTTAAAGTGAATGGCCCCTTAGTTACATCAGGTGTTCCCAACACCGGAGGTGTTGTGAGCAACTGTTTGATTTTACCAAAAGACTCCTCACATTGCTGAGTCCAATCAAAGTTTATTTTTGACCTCAGCAGTCCATACAAAGGAGCTGCTGCTGTTGCCAAATGTGGCACGTATTAAGTATAGTAATTTACTAATCCTAACCAAGATCTTAATTCTTTTTGGTCATTTGGCCTTGCCCAATGTAATATTTTATTGACTTTGTTGTCATCAGTCTTAATCCCTTGTTCTGACAATCTATGTCCCAAATATGAAATTTCTTTCTGAAACAATTCACACTTCTTTGCTTTCAACAGGAAACCAGATGCTCTCACTCGGCTCTCGCTCTCACTCTAGGCGTTGCAACATGACCTCAACGTTATCCCCTGCAATACAGACATCATCTAGGTAAACTGAAACTGTATCACCCAAATCATTTTCTGGGTTAGGCTCTTTAGCTGGGGTTATGAGTCTGTCAGTAACACACTGGAATGCTCCTGGTGCGGCCGACAACCCAAAACTCAGCCTGGTAAACTCACACTGCCTACTTGGCAAACCCAAGTCTTCTGGTAATATTATAGCCGTTTTTGGCTGGTCATCTGGATGGATGTCAGTGATGCCAGACGTTTCGTTCCCTAACCCGCCACTAGAGCGCGCTCAACCCGCCCAACCCGCCCAGTCCCCCCTTTTTCTCCCCTCGCGCCAATGGGCCTCAAGATTTGAATGTATTCGCCATTGAAAATGCTCTGACGGCTCGACTACGATGTGAAATAATGTACAAAACACCACATTGGGTATCAAATCACATTTATTTGGACGGTAGACTATTTATAAGTAATAAAAATAAAATATCCTAGTCTACAATTAGAATGATGACTTAGAATTCGAAGACTTATCTGGTAATGGCACATTTTCAAAGACTTAGACAATGACTTAGAAATTGTTTTATACGTATAAGTACGTGACTATGGTGAGAAGCTGCAAACAAGCAAGCGTACATTTGGAGCACACAAAATTAGGTCAAGAGGTTATTGATCTCAGCTTCCTCAAGTAAATCAAGAGCGTTGTTGATGGCCTCGGGATCGTCATCGAAGACCAGTTGCTGCTCGGGCAAGGGCTCGGGGTCGTCGGGCACTTCATCTGCGTCCTCTTCAACTGCAGCAGCTGCAGGAGCAGGGCGGGGGCGGGGCCTCGGCGCGTAAGTGTACATGTTGCGGGCATTGAATTTCCGCAACATCGCGTCAGTGGGCTGGAATTGGGTGCAACAGATGCCACTTATCTGCAAAAGAAATTTCACTGTTAACGTGTTTAAAGGCATGTGCTTCGTGTGGACACGTATTTCGTGGCCTTAAAGTGATTACCTTTAGGTACAGCCGGAGGAAGAGAATTGCATTCAGCATAGTGGTGCTCAATTTATTTCGGAGCTTGGATTTAATTCTATTTAATATGCTAAACACTCTCTCCACAACAGCATTGCTGAGCGGCAAACTGAGCAAGGCTAGAGCACAAAATGCAATTTCTCTGAATGGGTACTCCCCAGCACCATTCTTCATATCATGGACACAGCTCCAAAATTTGACGATATCGATGGTAGATAGATCCTCGTCGCCTTGCGGACATACATCCTGGAAGTTTGCAGCTCCAAGTGAGGCCCACTGCGTCTCCAGCAGATCTCTGTCAAATCCATGTGCTGAATAGAAGAAAACATATTAATTAAAGAGCGTTCGCGATGAGCAAGAGTAAGGCAAAAAAAAGTTTCACACTTACGAATCAGATCCAAAGGGAGCGTGCTAAACTCGGGCCTTCCCCGCCGCGCCATGACTTTTTCGGGGGCAAGATGTCTCAGTTTCTCTACCTCCTCAATACAATCTGGTAGTCGCTCTGCCAGCTCCTTGCTCAACTTGACCAGGTAATTAGCGCAGTAACTCTTCACTTCTCTGAGCTTGTCTTTGCTAATCTCACCAGAGCGCTCCAAATCCATAGCCATTGTGCGAAAGCTATCGCCGTACTGGACCATTTCAATTGGCAGCAGTGAATCTTGCCTGGACAGTGCAGACCTAAGCGCCTCCAGCTCCGGACGACGGAGCATGCCGGGCTGCGCAGACTGGCGGAGAGCCTCCGGCCTGATGATCCTTTTGGCCACAGAGAACACGAAGATGCGGAGATCCGTGTACACTCTAGTGATATCAGCATAGGTATGCTGAAATATCACATTGACTTGAGTCAGCTGCTTCAAGATAGGCCGCAAGAATGTCAGCACGAGAAGATTGCTCGGATCGTTGTGCAAGGCTGCAAGCTGGACAGATGTCGGGCACCTATCCCGGGAGGCACAGACATTGTTGAAGTGCGTCTTGAGAGGGACATATTGGTCAATCTGTGTCTTAACGGCGCCATTATATGACAACCAGCGAGTGTCAGCAAGTTTCACCAGCAGAGGCGGCTCCACTCCTGTCAGTTCCTGAAACCAAAAAAAATCTCTTATTGACGAATGCAGCCACGGCGTCGAAAGCGAGCACTGCGAACAGTTCCCTTGGTTTTTACTCGAATAGGGAGCCTGGCTGGCTTGCGAGGACCCCACGCGTCCGGGCTATACCCCTTGCCCAGCGGGGAGGGCGCCGCTGCCCCCCCCCCCCCCCTACCCGCTTTGGTGGCACAATAAAATTTATGTGCTTACCTTGTACAGTTGCAAGTACTCGAACTTGCGCTTGGCGCTGTGACTGAACCAATTTCTTGACTCCCTCAGCATGAATTCCAAGGACTCGGGCAGCTCTTTGGAGGCGTATGAAGCACACTTGTCGAGGGAATGGCAAGCACATCTCACCAGCATAAGTTTAGGGCAGTCGTTCCTCTTCAGGAGCGCGAACAAAGAATTGTGACGGCCACACAAATTCAGAGCGCCGTCTGTACCGATGGCAATCATTTTGTCCAATCGGAGCCCGATTCTCCTCATGAAATTGGTAAATGCTTCATAGAGTTTATCGTGCGTCGCTATTGGCACTTCAACAAGTCCTAAGAATGCTGTTACAATTTTCTTTAATTTTTGGCTGTAATACCGAATGCAAAGAGCCATCTGCCTCTTTGCCGATATGTCAGTTGATTCATCACAGATAATTGAATAAAAACTGTCCCCTATATCCTCTATTAGGTCTTCCAAAAGACAGGGGGAAATGACCCTCTCAATTAGTTTGGAACACTTAGTTCGGTGCAAGCGTAGTTCCTCCAGTCTGCTGCCGGTGCCTAGCGCCCGGGACATTTCCCCAATGTGATCAACTGACTTAGTACTTGCATGGCAGGCTACAAGAACAGACATTTTGATGTCTCTTATTTTATCACCTGCCTTAGTACTGTTTGATTCAAAGCCTGCAACAAAATTAATGGTGAAAACATTTAGAGACCATTTTTCATTTCTCAGTTCAAAGAGCTTGATTCTGAGGTAGTGCATATAATTTAAAGTGAAGTGTTCTGTATCAACTTACCAAATCTATCTAATACTGGTTGCTGTTGACTAGGCAAAGCTCTCTCAGCCCGCTTGTGGGATGCCGTGTTTTTGTGGGCAAGCAAATCATTTTTGTGCGGTCTAATGGTGCTTTTGCATAGTTTGCAATACGCCTCACTTTTGCCTTCATTAATTAAATTATCAGGAGTACGTTGGAGCCACTCTAAAATGTCAAGAAATGCGTTAAAACGTCCAGCTAGCCCTAAGCTATAAGTAAGGTTAGAACTGCTGAAAACCACTTTAAAACTTACGTGAGAACAAAGGATCCTTTTCCCACTCAGCATTATACTTCTTGTTGTATTTGGCCCACTTGCCCATGGCCGTCTAGCTTTGAAAAAGCGCGCGCACATTCAACAGACTTACCACTCATGCGTGGTACACTCACCGCCTGCCACCACTGACGCGACTCGGCGACGAAGAAACAGAAGAAGGTCGAAATTCAAAATGGCTGCCAACCTCTCAACGTCAAATCCACGCCGAAAATGAAGTTTTCTGAATTTTTTTCCCGAACCCGCCCAATTTGCGGGTATGATAGCCCAACCCGCCCAAATGGCGGGTATGATAGCCCCACCCGCCCAAACTGGCGGGAACCCGCCAAACAATATTTTCCCCCGCCGATTTAGTCCTCTCAACCTATAATCAATACAGCCCAATCGGCGGGAACCCCTTGCCTTAAGAATAGTTTCTCTCAATCTGGCAACACTGGATATTCAACTGGATGCAACAAATACACTTCGCCAAGGACTGCATACTTTGGAACCTCTACACATCTGTCCTCCAGATTTTGCAAAGTTACATCTATGGGTGTTGTTACACATGGCACAACCCCTGACTCTACTATGACTGATACAGGTAATCTTGAAACTTTATTTCCCATTAATGGAGTTGTTGAAAACACTCCCAAATGAATTTTTCTTTTAGTTTTAGAATCTTTGTGGCCTGATTGCTTTCCTTTCCTTTCCTCCTTCTCCTTTCCTTCTAATTCCATTTCAACATATCCATTTCTGTGCACATCTACATCCATATCATATATATCATTATCCATATCAATTTCCATTTCCATTGGGCTGTCGATACACTCTGGGGCGCCCCTTTCATTACTTTTCCATTTCATTTGATCGATATCATCTTCAAACATTGTACTCCCTGCTTGGTTTCCATTCCCCTGGGTGGATAGAGAGTGGGGCTTGGACATTGCGTCACCCTTGTCTCCGCCCAGTGGATGTGGACTAACAGAAGAGTCAGATGTCCACCTGGTATCCACATCTACCAGATTTTCCATTTCACAATCAGTAATCAAAGTCGTTGTGACTTTGTTTTCCACAAAAGGTTTTAAAACTGTTCTTTGTCCTGCCCTTACTGGGTAATAGACTTCCCCTGATCTGAATTTACCTTTAACATTTGCATGCCCAATTTTAAACTGAGTGGTTATAACACCCCCAGTATCAATCAAAGGAAACTCCAGAATCCTTCTTTTAACTCTAATAATGGCATCAAAGTAATCCAAAAAGTCATATCCCAAAAGATTTTCTTCAATTTCTGCTTCATAAACATAAAACTTAAATTCCCATCCTGCTATTACTATAGATGTTAGTACTGGTCCAAACAATGCAGCCTTGTGAGACGTTGCACTCTTCAGCCTTAACCTGGCTGGTGCGAGCGCTTTACTAGTTCTCTTAAATACTGTTATCACAGCACCGGTGTCTATAACTACTTCAGCAGGTTTACCATCAATTGAGCATTCCAAAACTGGGGCTTTGTTTCCTAATGAGCATACATTACATTTATCAATACTTTCCACAACAGGCTCCTCCACATCGGGCTTTGCCCTGTCCTCTGACTTGGGACTAGCCTCTGTTACATTTTTAACCAGCCCTGGTTTATTCTGCTCCATTGGTGGCTCCTGACTGAATCTGACTTGTTTTATTACTGGTGGTTCTTTACAGGGTACCTCAGATCCCACCACTAATCTGGAGGTACTGTTTAGTTTCCCTGATTTTGGTTTTGATTGCTATTGTTATTGTTAGTGTTATTAGGGACGAAGGGAACATTGGCGATCGCAGGCACTTGTGCGTTACCTCCAGCCCTTTGGCCCTCCTGACTTCTATACCACATCATGGCGGCTTGTACCATATCTGGCGGACAGTTCATATCCGGTAAATACCCCATGTTGGAAAAGTTATTACCACTATTATTTCCTCTATTGTTCCAACCACCTCTGTTTCCTGTGTTGTTCCCTCTGTTGCGGATGTTGCTTGGTGGGCACCAGCAGTCCCTTGCTCTGTGTCCTGGTTTACCACAGTTGAAACAAGCTTCCTGGAAATTGCTTCCTCCACTGCTATTTCCTTGCTTGCTCCAACAGTCCCTCTCCATGTGTCCCGGTTTCCCACAGAAATTGCATGTAAAACTACTTCCTCCCGTGTTTCCTGTGTTTCCTCCTCTTCCTCCTCTAACTCCTCCTCTGTCTACTCCTCTACTTCCCCTTGGTCTTCCCCGACCACGGCCCCTGCCTCTGCCCCTATTTCCTTCGGTATTGGTCCCCGTGTCATTACTGCCCTGCGCACTAGTTTGGTTACCCGAAAACCCTGGGTTACTTCCTGAGGGGAAAACCATATTTACACTAGCCTCCGGCCCTTCTATATCAATCCCTGTACTAGATGTTGAGAGCTGATCCTCCACTTTAACTAGCCTGGCTTTCTTAGCCGGTGGCTCCTCCCCTAGAATTGCTTTGGCTTTACTTAAGGTATTTACAGCCTCATCCAGCGTACTGGATGCCCCAAACGGCAGAGTCCTGGCATGCTGCTTGTCAGTAATGCCCTTGCAGAACCGTTCCACAAGTGACTCCTGAATGTCCCTTTCTGATGCATTTCGATAGCACGCCCTACCTTTCCTTTCTACCAAACGAGCGAACTCCCTCAATGTTTGGCCTGGTGCTTGTACCAGACTGTCAAACTCCTGTTTTCGTTCCCAAAACATGGGCTGCTTACTGTACTGTCTCAACAGAACCTCCTCTAAGTTATCAAAAGTAATTGGCTTCCCTTGATGGTGCAGTGTAGCTATGACTTCTGTAGCGTGTCCCGATAGTGCTTGTAGCAGAGCGGTTCTCCTCTCCTGTTCGTTCCACCCATTTGCAGTGGCTACCTCCTTAGACTGTAGTTGGTAAATCGTGTAATCAGTGTCCCCATCATACTTATTAAGTTGAAACTTATTCTTAGCTACTACCTTAAGCATGGTATCCTGACTTGCTGTTATCTGTCCTAACCCCTGGCCTGTGCTAGGTTGTGACTGTGTCACACTTGGTGTTACAACCTGACCCTGTACTTGGCCCGGCTGCTGAGCATCGGCCTGTCCCTGCTGTGCTGCCTGTCGTGGCACTTCCCCTACCGGCCTATTCTGTAACTGCGGCCCATGGACAACAGGAATTTCCTGGCCCTGCCCTACTCCTGCAGCTCCCTGCCTCTGCTCTGGCATCATATTTTGTAACATATTCTGCAAAAACGGTATTAGGAGCTGTACTTCCTGTCTTTCCTCCCCATGCCTTCTGCCTTCCCTGTACCTTCTTTCCCCCTCACGATGATCATATCTGTCATAGTCTCTTCTCCTCCTATCTCTATTCCTTCTCCCCCTTTCTCTGTCCCTCTCGTCATAGTCATGTTCATCATCTGTTTCATAGGCGGTTTCGGTCCCTTCCGTGTCCGCCTCTCCCTCTGTGTCGTCTCCGTAATCGTGACCCGGTTCTTGTATCCTAACGTATCGTCCTGCCCTGTCATCCTGAGCGCCAGCCCTGCGCCGCCCCCAACGGCCACGACCGCGACCTCTGCCCCTGGGCCTCCCCTTGGTGCGCCGCGCTGCTGCGCTGGTCCGGGTGCCGGCTGCTGCTCGGGAATTTCTACTACTTGCTCTTGTTCGTCCATTCTAGTGCCTTACCACCAACGCTGTGAACTGTGTGGTATGAGTGTTTTGTGCTTGAAACGCAGCTGAGGATTTGTGCCTTCCTCCCTAGCCTGCTGATACGTGCGCCAATGTTCCTTCGGAGCCCCTGGGTACGGTACTAAATATGTCACGGTCGGATCCAATTCGGGATCCGGTTCCGGAATCGGCACGCGAACCTCGTGTCTCCTTGTAGAGTGCTTGGTAACCACCAAGTTATCGTTGGAATCGAAAGTCCAAACTTCCCTGGTGTCAAATGCGGAACTAACTGATTCTTCCTCCTCTGTGCAGGTATCCGGACTGGCAGAACCGGACCTTTCTGAAATCCCAGAGTCTACGCTCTCAGTTTCCCAGTTTTCCTCGCAAAGACTTAACAAAGGCTTGGTATACGGGTACAAAGGATGAGCCAACGGAATCTGGCTTTCCTCGTCCCAATTTTCCTCTGATGGAGGCAAAGTTACCCTAATATAAGGGAACAGTGGATGAGCCAAAGGGATGACCCTTCACTGTTATCAGAGAGGGTGAGGATATAAGCCATAAGGGGTGGTCCCAAATTCTTACCCTCAGTGTCCCTCGTAAAGGGTGAGAAACCATCGAATGACCCGTTTAGGGTAAGTACGAGGGGTAGTTATTTCTCCCACCTGCACCTCCTTGGGTGTCAATTCACACCCCGAAGGTGATGATGGACACCCTTACGGATAAGAATTAGCGACCCATACGAGGATGGCCGGGTGACAATTTGTGACCCCATGCGGTGCCGATTCCTACTTCAAAGGAGGCGCATTATCTACGCTCCCTGGTCCGCAACTGCAACCCCTTACGGCGAGAAAAAGACACCCCATATGGTGCAGATTCCTTCTCGTGTTCGGGTGTTTTATGTACGCTCCCTGCAACCCCTTACGGCGAGAAATAGACACCCCGTATGGTGCAGATTCCTTCTCGTGTTCGGGTGTTTTATGTACGCTCCCTGGTCCGCAACAGCAACCCCTCACGGCGAGAAAAGGACACCCCATATGGTGCAGATTCCTTCGTGTTCGGGTGTTTTATGTACGTTCCCTGCAACCCCTTACGGCGAGAAAAAGACACCCCGTGTGGTACAGATTCCTTCTCGTATTCGGGTGTTTTAAGTACGCTCCCTGCAACCCCTTACGGCGAGAAAAGCACACCCCTTGCGGTGCACATTTGCTATTATCTAGGTGATTTATAAAAGCCTCCTAGGATGGACCTTCAGCCCCTTCTTTGGCTACTTCTCACCATTAAGGTGTATTAGGTATGCTCATAGGCTTCAAATGGATTACATTAAGTTGAATGTGAAAGTAACAAAGATTAAGTCACATGAGGCTGTTCAAATCATATTTAAGTATGTTCAATAAATGCTGGTCTTTTGCTCTCACAAATTGATGCCAAGCACGGATGTGCAAACTGTAGATCACTAAATGAAATGAATAAGGAGTATGAAGAGATAAGACTTTTCAGGTAGAAAGGACATATAATTGAGCATATTACTAAAAGACATGCATCATAAAAAAATATACATCATTCAACAAACAAATTAAAAATCTTTTGAAGACTGGGATTAACCACTTCTGAAGGCTCATAGCCAAATATGACTTCACTAAGAAGTCTCCATGACTTCTTGCTTTGCGATGGATAATCTGCATTCATCAGCTGTAATGCTGCAACCAGACATTCGATTGCCTGCATCACAGGCAGGCCACCGCTTGCATCTAAGGGAGTACCATCTAGGTATGGCACAAATGTGGCGTTCATGAATTTGTTGTTCTCATCCTCCCCTGGCTGCACCAAAATCAAAGGATGGGAAGTAGTAACCACCTGCAACAACGTATTACAGTTGACAAATAATTCATGTCATGACTTCAGATAGAGAAAGTAAGAACTTGTCATTTTAGCTTCTCTTTAATTCAAGAAAAGAAAACGTTCCCAAATTACATGTGACCAATTTGTATGGATTAATATTGGACATTTAATTCTAGATTAGCCCAAGCGAAGACTGGAAGTTCGATAGTGATTTTTAACTCAATAGAACTGAGCAATAAGACCAGAAGTGAAGTATATAGGCAAATATTGAGGTATATCAACACTCTGCTGCACATGTAATAAGGGAATAATTCACATATGGGAGAGGCCAATCAGACCTACCCCATAAGTAAGCACCCAGTGCTTGACTGGCTCACTGC
This sequence comes from Odontothrips loti, assembly GCA_038380765.1. Classification (NCBI taxonomy): domain Eukaryota; kingdom Metazoa; phylum Arthropoda; class Insecta; order Thysanoptera; family Thripidae; genus Odontothrips; species Odontothrips loti. Next base: position 3,183,804 of record CM076247.1, on the reverse strand, counting down.
ACAGCCATGGTAGGCAGGCCATTATGGCTGCAGTCCTGCCATCCACTGAAACAGACACAAACATGAGGAAAGGGTTCTAGGAATCTCTCTGACCACATAAAAACATTAGAGGCATAGCTCACCATCAGAGTCAAAGGCAGCAGTGAGCAGTTTGAACATCTTCAAACCTTCGGCTTTTTTGCAGATCACTTCCTCTGCAATCTTAATCCTATTTTCAGTAAAAAATACAGTCCTTTTGGCCCTCATCTTGAAGCCGAGTTGTCTGTCGCTCTCCAAAATCCACTACAGCAGAAGGAAGGTGTGTTCAAACAATGCATGCTCCCATACGCATTCACAGTCCCTGTGCACAGATTGTAAAGCAAACAGCACCCTTACCTGCATTGCTGACGTCAGAGGAGCTTACAGCTTCTGAATCTCCTTCACACTTTTTTCTTCCTTGAACATCTGGTACCGTCGGTTGACTTGACCCAACGCCATCATGCGGCTGATAAAGTCAACATCTGGCTGATCTTTCTTCCACTCAGTGTTGATCTGGCCCTGCAGCTCCTTGGTTGTCTCCTTATTGTGTCCACTCCGGGAGATATTTAGGTTCCTGCACAATCAATCAATCAATCAATCAATCAAACACACACACACACACACACACACACACACAGATTTTCCTTCAGAATGATATGCAAAATCACATGCAGAGTAGAAGCAAAGAAACATACGTTAGTGGCTGACTTCTTGACTATGTTGGCACTCCAACGAGCACCTTCGATGTCAGCTGTTCTCCGGTTCTTAGCAGCAAACTTCCCCCTCCGCTCCAAAATGTGGGTTAATTGTCTTTCACCACTATCCGCAGTTGCCTTTCTTCTCTCAGTCTTAAACTTCGTGCGAAGTGTATCCCTCCATGTGAACTGAAATGAAAATGGGGGAAAAACAAAGAAAACAAAAGGCAATTAATGACACTGAAGTTTTAAAAAGTACCCTGAATATCCATACAGCAAGGAACATACACTACTGTCCACAACATTTGACCAGGCGCACCCCGGCATTGCTGTGTCTCCAAGATGAGGATATTCCCTCAGTAGCGCCTCGATCACTCTGGAGTACTCAATTGCTTTTGGGTACCTAAAAAAGCATGACAATTGAAATAGATAACAACATTTTGCCCACATACAATTTAAAAAATAAAATAGAAGTAAATAATACATATAATGAACCTCAGCGACCAAAATTTGACAAAAAAATTAACTTACATGTCAGGTACATAGGTCAGCATGTCAGTGTAAAGTGCCTTTACTATCCTTTTCCTGTGTACTGAACTCAGAGGTGTACCTTTCTTAAGTTCAAGGTTGATGACAATGTCGAAAGTCGGCAGCTTATAATTTGGTGGAATAGTCTTGCCACCAAGCCTCTCGCGTAGTGGCAGGTTATCATCTGCAGCTTCATTGTCGTTGTCCGATCCAGCTCCATTGCTGTGTCGAGTACAACCAGCATCAATAGCTGCAAGCAAAGCCCTACATAAATACACATCCTCCAAAGTTTCTAGGGAAAGAAAAAGAAAATACTTCACATTCCAATTGGAAATACGGAAAGGGACAAGGACAATACATTAGGTCTGATAAATACTGCACTGCCAAAGCATGAAAGCACACCTTGGTCATACTTACTCTTTCTAATGAACCTGAGCTTAGCCTTGTCAGGCATGTCGCTAAAGTCATCCACATCCAAGAACTCCTGGAACTCTTCACTCCATCCCTGGATGATGTCTTCAGTTCCAGTGCTGTCCTGAAGCCCAAACGCACTGATTATTGCACCCGTGATGGTGGCTTCAAATGGCTCATCAATAGCAAGCACCTTCCTCCTTTCACCAAACTCAACAAGGAACCGCATTGCAAACCTGGAACATAAACACAAGCAGGTAAGCGATCACACAAACAGAAAACAGTGAGCAAAAAAAAAAAAGCAATAAAATGAAACACATTTTCCATTACCCCTGCAGAAAACAGGCTATTCCAATGGTATGAATTTTAACTTAAGAAGTGTCTTGCCCTCAATTAAGTACGGATGCAGAGTCTGGGCTGGAAGAAGTTTCTCGGCCAGCACGCAAGTTAAATTAAAAGTGCTCACCGCAGGAGGGATTTCGAAAGCATTGAAATGCTCATCAAAACCTAAAATTTTAACATAGTACCCCACTGCATACACCTCACCACTAATTACAAAGACACTGCTAACTTTAATAAAACTTGGGTCACCATCACGAGCACTTAGAATATTGAAACAGCCAGTCCTCACAGAAAGACCATGGACTTTAATGGCACCAGTTTGAACAAAGACCGTTTCTGAATTGATGGGTGCAGCATCGGTAATGACCTGTTGCACTTCCTCGGGTAGGTCCTTCAGAGAAACAGAGGACTGCTGCATTACGAATTCTATTGCAGGTGGTAAACCTGCTGCACCAGAATGCATCATGCACCGCTTTTTCTGCACCCTTACACTCAGCATTCCAGCAGGGTCTATAAAGTTATTACACTTCTGAGCCATTCGTTTGAGGTAAAAGTGTGCTGCTTCAAAGCGCATACACCAGAAGCTGCGGGGCACTCCCATCAATAACATGAACCTAGGGTAATGGAGCAAAAAGTGCAATTTCGGAGGAAAGACCCCTTTCACAAGCTGGCACCACAGCTTATGGTGCTCTGTTATCAGCAGGGCTAACTTCATTACCATGTCTTTAGAGACCTCCAATGCCAGCACAATGTCACTAATGCGATTTAAGAGAAGGTGAAGCCTCCAGAACTTATTATTACGTGGTACATGGGCACCTAGAGCTAAGGTCAGGAAATGGAACAAATGCAATTTCTGAGCTGCTGAACCACGGACACTTTTCTTTGCCTGCAATAAGTCAGGTGCTAAAGGTGGGTGTTTGTGCACATTATCCAATACACCGTAGCGGAAAGCCATCAGCAACTGTCTGGCTCTAGGGAACAGCAAGACTTTAGTTTTGTGCAAACCTCTTAGAACAATCTTTACATTTAAACCCATTACTTTCTCTAAAAGATCATGCATAGCGTCAGGAGGAAGACAGTCGGGTACAGTGAAATGTGCTAATTGTGCCAGTGGCGATGGACCAACAACGCCAAACATGGAAGCCAAAGGTGGGTCCTCCTGAACACTTCTGACATGACTTTGCTGTGATTCTGTTGTTCTCAATGTGCACTGCCCCTCGTGTGCAAGCTTGGATAGGTCTTCATAGCGACCCATACAGAAACGACACACTCTGCCAGAACTAAAAGTCGCCCTAAAACCCCCAAGCATATGCATAGTAAGGTTGTCAGCACAAACATTGGTCACAGCACCAACAAAATGCAACTTCCCACCACCTTTTGTTACCACATTTATCCCCTCAGTTGCCAGAATATTCAAATCATCTATCAAGGGCTTCAAAATTAAGTCCTACTTAAATTTTTGAACATGCTTCCACTCCACTAACAATGCCAGGTGAATGCTTTGCAAAGATGATAAATGCTTGCCCCCAATGTTCTGCAACTGGAAAAACACACAGCACATCTTGTGTTTCTTATTATTACCTCCGAGAGGGTTGCACAACTGCAGTTCATCAGAGTAGAGAGATATACGGAGAGCATGAGGATTTAAAGAAAACAAAGGGTGCTCGCGAAACAGGCTACCATCAGAGAAATTGCGCAAATTTTCAGACTGCACATTTTCCCGAAGAACACTTGACACTACGTCCTCATGAGATAGGTAAGACTTCAGACTTTCCAATACTGGAACATAATGCATTGAAGGCCTGCCTCTGGTGAAAGTGGGAGGCTCGGTACCATCACGAAGGCTGGCAAGATCTATCCTAGTAGGGGGAACATAACCAAGCTTACAGAGAGTTTCCTTACTATCAGTCTTGCTGGTTCTACAAGCCCTTTCTAACTCTGGGCACTTGAGATAAGTTTCAAGTTCTTGGTCGCTAACACCCAGTTCGCCCAATCGAAGAAGTGCTACCTCACAAACCTGTCGCAGAAGGGACGTTACAAAACTAACAACCTCACTGTATACTTTGACTGCTACTGACTGCGGTAGATCATAAGAATGCTCAAGATGCAAACGCAGAGTGGAGGCCTGCAGAGGTAAATTGTTCCAAAGCACTGCATAAGCAGCTGAGGCTGAAGTAGATGCCTGCTCGACCCCCCCCCTTCAGCTTCTGCATCATTAACAATTTGTGGCTCGTTCATATTGTGGTGACGAGGCTGCTTTGAAGTATGCCTGCTTGCATTGAATTCTGCCTGGTGCCTACGATCAACATGCTTTCTGAAAGCTTCTGAAGAAGAATACTGATTAGCGCAGCCAGCTACTGGACATTTTAAAGGCGAGCTGAGTAAGTGATTATGAGTCAAACGTAGATGAAGCACCAGACTTCTTAAGTCTGAGCAAGGAGAGTTACAGTTCTCAACGGGACAACGCCTGTACAAAAACATTGCCTATAACCAAACTGAAACCAAATAGACACGAACCAGAATTTCATCTCAGGCAACCACCTGTGCAAAAGTTACAATGCTGTGGGCTCTGGTACTGACCAAAATGGAACACAAGTAGAACAATCCGCACAACACAGCAGCTCAGCACGATGGAAAAGACGTCGACGAAGTTGATGCGGGAAAGGCACAAGCTCATCAGCCAGGGCCGAGCCAGAAGACACCTGATGCGTCATCCAGCATGGCTGTTGCGCTCGAGTCAAAGATTCGACTGCAGCTAGAACGAAAACAATTAATCCACAAGTACCCAAAACCACAGTGCAACCATAACAATTTTTAAAAAACATAATTTATATTACGATAAATTTTAAACACTCAATTGCCACCGATCATGAAATTAATTGATTGAAATAATTACTCGTGCAGTCTTGCACTTGTCTGACCTAGTGCCGAATACACTACGTGATTCAACTTGACTATTTCACGCCAGTAACGATACTATTTATTATGTTTATAATAGCTTCGAAATTTGTCCTCACCATATCTTTTTAACACGTAGTAGATTTATTTAAATACTCGAATGCACGAAATTACTTACCATATTGTCATATTCTGCTTGAAAATACAATTGACCAGCATCGACCGCCGAGTTCAAAGTCGGCAGAAGTGGAGAAGTGCAGTCTTGTGGTAGCCACGCACCAGACGTCTTGTGTTGTCCGAACCGCCTACTTTGCTGTTGCATGTGTGTTTTCCGGGTTATCTGTAGTGTGTTATGTTTCTGGCTGACTATTGCAACATCTGACAAAAGTAAGTGTCATACTCTGTAAGTAATAGCAGTAATGTACCAGTGGCGTCTATTTAACTTGTGATCATTTGGGGTTACCGGCTTTCTTGGTGTTCCTGATTTTCTTATTTCAATTCAGAAAGCACACGAACGAGGGTCTTAACACAAAAGATTTGTCCACAGAATGCTTTCGCCACTTTGATTTGTCTCGCTGCTCATCCATTTTTCTGATTCCAACGGATTAAAATCACAGTGCGATCGTAGCCGGCAATGGCCGTCTCCGGCCTCCTTTTGGTCGGTGATCTTAATTCGTTGGAATCAGTAAAATTGATAAGCATCGAGACATATTAAAGTGTCAGTAGCATTCTGTGAACAATTCTATTGTGCTTAGACCCCTCCTCCGTTTTATTTCGTCTAGTGTTCGACTAGATATTCTCGTCAACAGGTCACTCTTACTTATACAACCATATTATGTTTCAGTGGCTGCACGACCAATTCGCAGACGGAGCGTAAGCATTACAGACCCACGGGTGTTTCCCATTGACGCTGAGCTTCGCGCTCTACTTGACAAGATAGATTCTGAGAGGTCTCAAGACATACCATGCCCCTGCCTGGATTTCAGCCTGGAGGAGCGCCTCTACGTGAGTTGCATCTGTCTTTTTAAAATTGCTAAGGTATTCTATCACTTATTGCATACTTCAGTAACTGCTCTTGTTTCCAGAAAGTTAACCGAGCCCTTGAATTGGCGAATATAGGGCTGATGTGTGTTGCCTGCACACTCGTCAATTCGGGTCGTCCCACTAAACTGTCCCTGGCATCCTACGACCTCGACCTGATTGTCGCCTTCCCAGCAAGAGGTCGCGTTGCAAATGATGTGAATTGTAATGCAGTTAAAGATGTTCGTCATGCAGTGGCGGTAAGTGATCCATTAAGTTCCCTTATTTGCTGTCCTGTGTTAGACTGACATTAATGAACATTGCCTCTGTCACAGGGCTGCTTTTCTGGGGCATACCTGACGAACTACCCCGATGGCCTCAGGTCGACTGAGTCCTTCGAGATATTGGACCGCCAGCCGGAGCGGCGACAGTTCGGCCACATTGTCAAGGTCCCCACCGACAACGGCTGGATTTTTGTCAAGCGGGTTCAACATGGGGCAATCACTTACAGGATCAGAATGGCCCGTAGTAAATGTTTTGAATGCCAGAAGTAGGCCAGTGTTCATCCTCACTGTGTTGCACTGTGGTTCAAGTAGTTCACCGTCTTTTTCAACAGTATTTTTTCAAATAGTGTTCAGTTGTGTTCATTTTTATTAACCACCATGTTCAATTGCCTAGGGGAAGTTATTTGGTCTTTCATATTTTGTTCATATATTTTAGATCAACTTCAGTTCAATGTTACTGGTATATAGTTTTCAGTGCTTATGTGATTTTTCCATTCTGTTTTGCTTTCCCCATTTTATAGTTACTGATAGTAAATTTTTAAAGCAGTCATTTAATTTATTAGTCAAGATATTCACATTCATATCCCTCAGTCCATCTTTCTTGTAATACAAGTATATTTAGTTCACTGCTTATATTGTTTTCGTTAATACGCCTTGCATATTGTCTGTATGTTACTGGAGAGATCAGGGTCGTTACTTTGCACTGTGGTTGAAGAAGTTCACTTTTTTTTTCAGCAGTATTTTTTCTAGTTGTGTTCATTTTTATTAACCACCATGTTCAATTGCCTAAGGGAAGTTTTTTTGTCTTTCATATTTTGATCATATATTTTAGATCAACTTCAGTTCAATGTTACTGGTATATAGTTTTCAGTGCCTATGTGATTTTTTCCATTCTGTTTTGCTTTTCCCATTTTATAGTTACTGATAGTACATTTTTAAAGCAGTCATTTAATTTATTAGTCAAGATATTCACATTCATATCCCTCAGTCCATCTTTCTTGTGATACAAGTATATTTAGTTCACTGCTTATATTGTTATCGTTAATAGGCCTTGCATATTGTCTGTATGTTACTGGAGAGATCAGGGTCGTTACTTTGCACTGTTACATAGAGCAGCTTAATTAAAAGATAAAACATAAACTGATCAGTCTATGGGCAACATAACCCTTTCCTTTGTTGATACCCGATAGTCATCTATTTATCCGCTGCTGACATCTCTCGAGTACCTCCTACACTAGTACCCCCACCATTTCTTATTCTTCCTTACTTCCTCTCTTCGTCCTATAAATGCAGGCGCCACTTTCCCAGCGGCGCCACTTCGTGTAGCGACTCCTTACGGTCAATACATTGGCTTCAACCCTACACTCCGACTCTTATTCCGCCTCCTCTACGTAACACTGGTGGCAGCGGTTTAACTGGAAGGGAGGAAGGGACGAGCCAAGGCCGTAGCCACAGAGTAATCGCGAGACGAGCGTGCCTTTAGTTTAAGCGAGGAACGGGAGGCTGAGTCGTGCTCTAACCCTACGTGGTCTGAGCCTTCACATAACCTCACCTAACCTCACTTTTAGCGTACTCGGCTTTTGCAGTAGATCGTTGAGCGCTATTCTTTTAGAACTGTAGCCTGCGTTCTCTGTAGTTAGCGGAGTAGTTAAGATGGTAGTTTAAATAGTTTTAAAAGTAGTTGTTGTTATTAAACTGAGCCCCGAAAAGAGTGCTCTATTGAATATTAGTCTAAGTCGTAGTTAGTTATTCAACTGAGCCCCGAAAGGAGAGCTCTATTGAATATTAGTATAGTCAAGTAGTTAGTGGTTCAACTGAGCCCCTGTTTTGGGAGTGCTCTATTGGGTCTTAGTCGTAAGCCTAGTAGTAGTCGAGTGATTGAATCGGTTTAACTGTGCCTGTCTTGTACTGTGCACTATTAAATTGAGTGTGTTTGAATGGCTTAACTGAGCCTTTCCTAGTGATCGTGCTCTATTAAGTTAGTGTGCTTAAGTGTTAACAAGTGTAGTGTTTGTGTGTTTAGCCTATGTGTGTTCTAGCTGGTTGTTGTAATTAGCCTGTGTGTCTACCACCACCTGTGTGTGTTAAAGGAAAGGGTTATGTTGCCCATAGACTGATCAGTTTATGTTTTATCTTTTAATTAAGCTGCTCTATGTAACACCACTCCCTCCTTTTTAAGCTCCCTTCCTCTCTTTAAGTCCTTTACAAATTTTTAAAACGTTACAAATTCATCAATAATTTATCACTTTTACCTATTTCTGACTATAGTAACGCGTTACAGACTTTAAGTGGACATTAGAGACTTCCCCATTTGGACAAGGAGTAAGGGAAAAACCCTGTGGGCGCAAAAACCTTACTCAGAAGCTCACCGCAATAAAACCCTATCACTAGCTAATCTAATTTCTGCTGACCTGTAAGACCACTTCCATCATTTGACACAACTCCACTTGTGCTTGCTTAGAGTGTCCAGTTCCAAGCCCAAATGACTTTCATGGTTTAAAACAAATAAACAAAAAGGTTTGATCCCTTCCTATTACACTTCAGTCGTGCCGAGTTTAGATATCTTTCACAAAGGTTTGCATTCTGGCCATCAATGCAAAAACCCACTTGCCTTTCTCAATGAAGACAGTAGTTAGGTTGTAAGACTACTCCTATGTGAGACTTAGAAATCCCCTCGAGGAAGTGGATCAGAAAACATTATTAAATCTTCCAGTTGACATGCTGAGTTTCTTGTAGACTCCTGGCGTTGGTAGCTGGTTCTTGTGGCTGAGGCTACGATGTGGAACAATTTGATGACTGTAGACAGTGTCCGTATACTGAAACATAATTACATCTGACACAGTATGTTTGTTTACCTTTTCGTAACCTTTTTCAGGTTAAGGTGCCTGTACTAAGCCCTTGGTGTCATGCTAATCCCTATCACTATTCTGACCTATCCACTTACAGACTAGACTTATCCTAATACTTAGACTAAGACACCATAATCTAAACTAACTGACATTAGCTATTTGTTTTTATGTTGACTCTTCAAGACAACTTAACTTATCCTGTCCTTCCTTCCCCTCGCAAAATGGCTGCAGCTGCTGCTGTTAACCGAAGTCTGCCCGATGTCTGCCCGATGTTGCTCTGGTTGCTGTGATGACTTCTCGTCCATGATTTTACGACGTCCTTGATGAATTCTGGTGTTCCCGGAATTTCTTGAGCTGAAATCTCTAATTCTCCTGTCGGAGTCCTAACTTTCTATTCTTGGTTTCCAAACTTGAGACGTCATTTTAAAACACTTGTTGCCTCAGTTTAGATCTCTAATTTGTTATAAAAGATTTTGCCGAAACCCGAATTTCAACGATTCATCATTTATTTTAGTCATTTCTTTCCATTTTATTCATGCAACTACTTGCTAGAATTTCTGTTTTCAAATTTTGAATCGTCTTCGTTCGTTTTCCGTGCGCGATCTTCATTTGTCTATTTTCGGGTACACGAACTGTGAAATGCCGCCAAAAACTACGAGACTTAACTTGACTTGACTCACGTATTTTAAACTCACTCATTTACTCATGACTATTTTATGGACCAAGATATCTTTACAAAATCACAACTCTGCGTTAGAGTTTTTATCGCTCACTTCAAATCTATTTGCGATCTTATGATTTTATTCGAGGATTGAAACTACATCGGTTGTGGTTGTCATGCGGTTGACTTCTGCGCTCTGATTGGCTAGCGCGCCGCCGGTGTGATTTGCGCATGCGTGGTACGTTCCCCGCGACCGTTACGCCTACTTGTCTCGCCCACTTTGGCTTGGCGTCAGTTGGTTCACAGCGTCGGTCGGCGTCGGTTGTGTGTTAGTGTTTCTGAGTGGGCGGCATCAACCCAAGAGTAATGGCTGGCAGGAAAGTGTCTATGTCGGGAGAGGAAGTAAGAGTAGAAATTGCCAATGATAGGGCGGTGGAGTTAACACACAGTTAATATCATGGACGACCAACAGGAACAGGCTAACCAGCCCATACAAGGGCCGGCAGCAGCCGTCATAGCTATGAGGGGTGAGCCCATCAGGCGCCCCAGGGGCAGAGGCCGCGGCAGGGGCCGTGGCCGGGGAGCAGCCCAACGCGCAGCAGAGGGACAACACCAAGGACAGGGAAGACACGTTAGAGTTAGAAGGGGTGTTAGGCGCTATGGATTTGATGAGGAAAATGAAGACCATGGGGAAAATGAAGTAGAAACTGGACCAGAGACAGAAACAGAAAGTGTTAGGGAAGACTCAGAAAATGAAGGGGAAGTAGAGGAACCTAGGGCCTATAGGCATAGAAGGGAGAGAGTAGGTACTTCTAAAAATAAGTTCCAACTTCATAAATACGATGGGGAATCAGATTATGCAATCTTTCAACTCCAATTTAGGGAGGTAGCAAAGGCCAATAAATGGAATGAGCAGGAAAGGAAAACGGCTTTACTTCAAGCTTTGACAGGGCATGCCACTGATGTAATTAAAACTTTGCATCACCAGGGCAAACCTATGACTTTTGAGAACTTAAAAGAAATATTGTTAAGGCAGTATAGTAAAGAACCTATGTTTTGGGAAAGGAAACAGGAGTTTACTTCTCTTAAACAGAAGCCAGATCGGTCAGTCAGGGAATTTGCCAGGCTAGTAGAACGAGCAGGTAGGGCATGCTTCAGAAATATTCCAGAAAGGGATATTCAAGAGGCATTAGTTGAACAATTTTGTAAAGGGTTAATAGATCAGAATTATGCCAAGGGCATACCATTTGGGATGTCCAATACTATAGATGAAGCTGTCAATACATACAGCAAGGCTAGGGCTATAATAGGGGAGCCCAGTGCCAAAAAGGCCAGGCTAGTTAAAGTAGAAAGCCAACCATCGACCTCAAAGGATGATGATGGCAATACCTCTGATGCTTCTGTTAACATGGTTTTTCCATCTGGAAGCAATACTGCAGTTCAAAACAATAATGGGAATGGGAGTAGCCAGAATAGCAATGGGAACCAGCAAAATAATAATAATAGTAATGGTAATGGGAATAACCAAGGGAATAATTTAAATAATGATAGTTTCAGAGGCAGAGGTAGGGGCCGAGGCCAAGGAAGAGGCAGGCCAAGAGGGTCTAGAAACAGGGGAGGAGGTCGAGGTAACTTTAACAACTATAACAATAATAGTGGGAATGGTAGTGAATGCAACTTTTGTGGTAAACAGGGACATCAAGAAAGGGATTGCTGGGAAAAGAGAAAGGAGGAAGGAGCTTGCTATAACTGTGGCAAGTCAGGGCATATAGCAAAAGATTGCAGGGCACCTAGACAAAATAATAGTAATTCAGGGAATTATAGGAATAATAACAGGGGGCATTGGTCAGGGACAGGGTATTTACCGCAAATGGAGTACCCACCTGATATGGTGCATGCTGCCATGATGTGGTACAGAAGCAGAGACAATCAGGGCCAAGCTTCTAGCTCGGGGGGAACAGCCAACCAAAACCAGGGAACAGGACAGGGACACGGGCAACTAGCCATTGCCAACACACCATTCGTACCACAGAATCCTGCAACAAATTCGGGAAATGGTTAAGTACCTCTAGTGTGATGGTGGGACCAGGGGTACACACAACACAACCACCATATACAGAGACAGAACAGCGGTTCCCCACAGTAGAGCAAGCACAGGAAGCACGGGAAGAAGTTAAGCCAGAACAGCCATTGGTAGCTGAGGAAGAGAGTTCCATAGGCTTAGAAAAATGTAATGTTTGCTCATTGGGAAGCAAAGCACCTGTGTTAGAATGCTCTATTGATGGAAAACCTGCTGAAGTAGTTATTGACACAGGAGCTGTAATAACAGTTTTCAAAAGATCTGGCAAAACACTTCAACCAGCTAAGTTAAGATTAAAAAGTGCAACTTCTCACAAGGCAATGCTTTATGGGCCAGTCCAGGTGCAAATTATTATTGCTCAATGGGCTTTCCGTTTCTATGTTTATGAAGCGGATATAGAAGAGAATTTATTGGGATATGATTTCTTAGATTATTTTGATGCTACACTTAGAATCAAAAATAGAATCATAGAGTTTCCAACTCCAGATAAGTCACAGATTATTAGTACTCAGTTCAGAATTGGCAAAGCTCTTAATAAGGGGAAGTTCAGAGCTGGGGAAGTTTTCTATCCAGTCAGAGCAGGCCAAAAGACTGTTTTGAGACCTTTCGTGGAAAGCAAATTGACCACTGTTCTACACACTGACTATGAAATAGACAGTGTTGCTAAGAACATGGATATGGATATGACACTAGACTCTACTGTTACCCCAATTCAGGCAAGTGGGAAACTGGATGACGCTCTGTCCAATCCCCATTCACAACCTAACTGCCGAGATGGGATAGAAGCAGGGAGTCGAGTGAACGTGGAAAATGACATAGAAATGGAAAGTGATCAGAAGGGGCCCCTCGTGTCAAAGAACACGATCACATACGTAGAAATGGAATATGACTTGGAAAATGACTTAGAAAGTGACACCATAGTGTCTGTAAACAGAAGTGGGTTCGTTGAACTCGACTTAGAAAATGGAAGAACAAAAGAAAGCTTAGTCCAAAGGGGTTTCAAAACAGAGAATAAAGTCAAATTGGGAGTGTTCTCTACAACTCCAGGAATGGGTAGCAAAGTAACTAGGTTACCTAATTCAGTACTTGCTCAGTCAGGGGTAGTACCTTGTGTCACTGCTCCATTAGATGTAACTTTGCAGAACTTCGGGGATAAATGTGTAGCTATTCCAAAATATGCCGTCCTGGGAGAAGTTTATGTGTTGCACCCACTTGAATATCATAATTCTGTAACAAAAGAACAAGATAAAGATAATGAGAAAATAGCTGAGTGTAGTGAAGAGTCAGATCTAATAGACACGGCAGATATGCCAATTTTAGCGACAACTGTGGATCACGAAACTGTGAAATTTGAAGATGCCGAATTTGACCCAAAGCCAAAAGACTCAATTGCTAAGGACCAATCTTTACCATCAGACTTGCAAGAATTAGCAGATAAAACTCCAAATCTGACACCAGATCAAAAGAAAAGTCTGGAAAATTTATTAAGGAAGCATTGCGACGTTTTTGCGAAAGATAACACTACGTTCGGAAAGTGTCCGTGGTTAAAGTTTCGAATAGATACGGGAGATCATCCGCCGATTAAACAAAACGCGAGACCGGTACCGATTCATTATAGAGAGGCTGTGAGGGAAACCATATTGAAGTACCTACAGCAAGGAGCAATTAGACCAAGTCAGTCAGCTTGGGCTTCTCCAATTCTTTGTGTTATGAAGAAAACTGGAGAAGTACGAGTCTGCATTGATTATAGAGCATTAAATGCAATTACACGAGTACCTGCTACACCTATACCAAGGGTACAGGACTTGTTACAAAGAATGGGGGAAGAAACTGTATCACGCTTTTGATTTGGCTCATGGTTACCATAATTTAGAAATTCATCCAGATGATCAGCCCAAAACGGCTATCATACTGCCAGAAGATCTAGGATTGCCTAGCAGACAATTTGAATTCACTAGACTTAGTTTTGGGTTATCAGCAGCACCTGGAGCATTCCAGTGTGTCACTGATAGGTTAATAACACCAGCCAAAAAGCCAACACCAGAAAATGATCTGGGTGATGCAGTTTCAGTTTACCTCGATGATGTATGCATTGCAGGTGATTCCTTTGAAGTCATGTTGCAACGTTTAGAAGCGTTGTTCAACCGAATAAGAGCATCAGGGTTTCTATTAAAAGCAAAGAAATGTTCATTATTTCAAAAAGAAATTTCATATTTAGGTCATATATTATCAGAGTTGGGTATAAAGACTGATGACAATAAAATCAATAAAATTCTTCACTGGGCTAGACCAAATGATCAAAAGGAATTGAGATCTTGGTTGGGATTAGTAAACTATTATACTAAATATGTTCCTCACTTAGCAACAAAAGCAGCTCCTTTGTATGGGTTAATGAAAGCTAAAGTAACTTGGGAATGGACTCAGAAGTGTGAAGAAGCTTTTGAGGCTATTAAGAAAGACTTAACTTCACCTCCAATTTTGGGAACACCAGATGTAAATAAGGGACCATTTACTTTGACATCTGATGCTAGTTTAACTGGGTTAGGGGCTGTGCTAACTCAGGAACAAGATGGAAAAGAAATTACTATAGCTTATTGGTCAAAAGTCTTAAACCCAGCACAAAGAAATTATTGTGCAACTCACCGTGAATTATTAGCATTGGTTGAGTCAGTAAAAGCATTTAATCATTATTTAGCAGGAGCACCATTCGTGGTAAAATCAGATCATGCTGCTTTGCAGTGGCTGAGAAGTTTCAAAAATCCCACTGGTATGTTGGCCAGGTGGTTGGAGAAACTGGCTCCTTATCAGTTTCAAGTAGTTTATGTAAAAGGGACCAGCATTGGTCATGCAGATGCTCTTAGTCGTAGACCACAAAGGCCCTGTAATGAGAATTGTAAGAAATGTATTAGAATTGAAGAAAGGGAGGAAGCATCTGTAAACACTACTGAAACAGCAGTGTCAGTAAATTTAGCACAAGTTGTACAAGTAGAATATGTAAATAATTTCAATGTAATCCACTACAAGGGATCAATCTTTGATAGTGAAACTAGGTTACCTTTGGTCCAGGCTGTGAGCTGGGACGGTAAAATGGGCGCAGGTCTGGCCAAAGAAGTTGATAGAAGATTCAATGTAAGAGAACAGTTCCTTTTAAGAGATAGAACTTGTCCTGGTGTGGTACCTGTGTGGACAGGACAAAGAATGATTGTTAATGTAATAACAAAGTACAGATATTTTCATAAACCATCACCACAGCAAGTCAAAGAGTCATTGTTCCATTTAAAGAATTGGTTACAGTTTTACAAAATTTATGAGTGGTGTATGCCTGAGTTTTCGTGTGGTAGAGACCAATTAAACTACCAGAGACTAATTCAATTCTTGAAGGAAGTGTTCTCAGATACAAATATGCAAGTGCATATGTATCACTTGCCAACAGAAAATGTAGCTAATGTAAATATGTTAAAAACAGTAGACTGTATACCATGTAAACTAGTAGATGTTAAACAAATGCAAGAATTACCTGTGTCACTGCAAAATGTCATGGTTAACTGGACTTCCATAGTAGCAGATGGAGTCAGCTCAGATGAGTTGAGAAAAGAACAAAGGCTTGATAAAGACATCATGCCCATAATAACTGCAGTTGAAAACGGAAAACGTCCAGATTTCCAAGACATTTGTGGATATAGCAATAAGACTCGAGCACTTTGGCATCAGTTCAAATCACTTGTAGTTAAGAATGGATTGTTATTTAGAAAGTATGAGCATATCACCAGGGATCCTGAAAGGATAAACTATGAATTAGTATTACCATCAAAGTATGTGAAAAATACCATCAAACATTATCACGAGCAACTAGGAGAAATTAATCATTTTGGAGTAAATAGGACAGTAGCTCATATGCAACGATTCTTTTGGTGGCCTGGAATGCAAACTGATATCCAATGGTTTATTGCAAATTGTAAACAGTGCCATAAGCATAAAGGGGTTAAGAACAGGTTTAAGCCACAATTAAAAATATTTCAAGATGGGGTTTTGCATGGGAGATGGCATGTAGATTTAGCGGGACCATTTAATAAAAGTAAAGAGGGTTATACTCACATCATGATAGCAGTAGAATCATTTTCTGCATGGCCAGTAGTAGTCCCTTTATACGGCAAGTCATCTTCAGAAGTAGCAAGGGCTTTGATTACCCATGTATTTTCTATCTTTGGGGCACCCATTTCGATAATGATGGATCAGGGAAAAGAATTTGAATCCAATACCATGGCAGAAATAGCATACCTGTATCACATAAAGAAATATAAGATATCAGTGAAGCATCCAGAGTCCAATGGAAAAGTTGAAAGATGGATTAGAACTTTGAAGCAACAACTCATACTGCTTGTGGAAATGGACCAATTGAAATGGCCAGAATATTTACCTTTCATTGCTCAAGCTTATCGAAATCTTCCAAATGAAGTTACCAAGTGCTCTCCGTATGAAATAATGTTTGGGGCTCCCATGAGGACTCCGTTACTATTAGAGAGAGAAGCACCTCCGTCTCAAGAAGACTGGTCAAACAAGAAGGATAAATATCCATTGTTTGTGAGAGAAGCTTTGAGTAAAATTCATGATTTGGTTAGGAATTTCAAAAAGCAGTCTGCAATTAAAATGAAGCAATATTATGACAGGACAGCAATGCTCGCACAATTCAAAGCAGGAGATAGAGTGTATTTCTATCAAAAGGTCACCAAGACTGGACAAATGAGAAAGTTAACCTCACCTTGGCATGGACCATACGTAATTCTGGACATAATCAATGATTGCAACGCCCAAATTCAACAAGAAGATCCACCGCACAGGAAATTAATCGTCCACATCGATAAATTGGCGGCGTATACACCGCAAAACGCGGAAGAAGACTTCTTCGGGGCTGCATGGTTAACGTTTGTGTGAAGAACGTTGATTCTGTGGGCAGTCACGGCCACCTGGATATAAGCAACACCGCCAGCTACAAGTGCCGCGAGATTCAAACGGCCTAGATCGATCGAGCAGGGCGTATTGACGACTGTCAATCCTTTAACCGGCTAGATCTGGTTTAATCTCGATAAAACGGGACCAAAGCCGATCGAAGCCGATCAAAACGGATCAGTCCAGCTCCAAACAACGACATGGCACCAAGGAAGTGGATCGCCAGAATGCCAAAGGAGACCGAGCACGAAGGAGCCTCAGCACCAGCACTAGCACAGCACGGAGTAGCGACGACAGCACCGAGGGGAAGGCCAGCCGTCATTCACAAGAAATTAGAGGAGCAGTTCCGGACCATCGAGACCACACGGGACCAAAAAGCCAGAAAGAGAGTGTACGAGAGAAAAAGTGCGTCCATAGAAGAAGTGAAGGCGACTGCTCTCAGGTGCTTAGCAAGAGACAGACTGAGAAAAGAAGAAGCCAGGAAAAGAAGAAGCATCGAGACAATCCAGGAGAAAAGTGAAAGGAAGTGGAAGAAAATGGAAGGACAATGGAATGAGGAGCAGTTGTGGACAGTGGAGGAGTTGGAGAACGATCTAAAATTTAAAGGAAGACGGGAAATGGAAGAGGAGCTAGAGAAGATAGAAGAATTAATTAAGACGAAACAGGAGGAAGTTAATGAAATGAAGAAAACAGAAGAAGCAGAGGAGATAAGCAACGAAGAACTGTGTATGGATCTGAATGTGCTAATTGAACAAATAGAGAGGAAGCAAGAAGAATCAGGAGCGGTAGCAGAGGAAATAGAGAGGATGGATAGAATGATAGCCGAATATTGGTCACAGGAGTGTGAAGTAAGTGGGAATAAGAAAGAAGTAAGCAGAGATGGAGTGGAAGGATTGGTGGAAATGGAGATTAGCAAGGTGGAAATAGGGGGGAAAAGTCTAGAAACTATGGTGCAGGAATTAGAATGTGTAGTAAATAGTGTTAAAGTAGTGGCGGGAAATAAGAATCGGCAAAGATGTAAACACTGTGGGTCTAGGGACCACAAAACCGCAGAGTGCAGCAAGAAGGGGCTGCGTAAACAATTTAAACTTAGAAAATAATTTGTTACTTTTAAGCTTGCTCAAAGTTAATGTTTTCCAGTTAAGTTATCTATACTTTGTTTTCAGGTTTGTGTTATTATTACTTTGTTAACTTTTAAGTATCGTTAGTGTTTAATTTTAGCCAAGTGCTCAAGTCGAATTATTTTAGGGTATTAGAAATCAGAAATGTGTTTTAAATTATTTAAAATGTAAATGAAATTACTGTGTTAGTTAGTTAAGTATTGCTAGCATTGTATTGTTATTTGTAAGCTAGCTAGTTATCTTGTTCAATAAATTGTGATCAAAATGAAACTGAATCTCATTTGCAAACACGAAACTTGAATCACTGCACCTGTTTCCGAATGGTTGGAACTGCGTGCTATGGTCAAGGTATAAGATAAAGGAAGCACACCAGAAAGTAAAAGCCTAAAAGGCAACAAATGTATTCAAATCATAAGGTTTAAAACCTAAAAGGCAACAAATGTATTCAAATCATAAGGTTTAAAACCTAATAAGGCAACAATCACATTAGTAAGAGCGTAACACTTTAAATCATAAAGTTTAAAAGCCTACTAAGGCAACAAGCACATTGGTGGATAAGAACACGCTCAAAGCATGAAAGCCGCGGGGTCGTCCACGGCATCAATGAGAACGCCATCTTGAATAACAGTCTAAAAGAAAAACAAACAAAACAACACATTCCCAAGTTAGGAAAACACAACGAAAAGCTCAGAAGAGAACAAAGAAACAAATGCAGAAATACTCACAAACACAAGAGCACCACACAGGGAGCAGACCAGCTCCCCGGAGCCGTAGAGGTACTCCGCAGAGTGCCACCTCACTTCAAAGATAGAAAACTCCGGAGGGAGAAAAACCATTGGCGGGAGGTGACGGGGAGGGGCTATGCGACAGCGACTGCAAATCTACAAAGGAAGCCAAGGCAGGCAACACTTAGAAATGGCGCCCAAAAGGGTGATCCCCAGTTGTTCACGATTAGGTAAAAACAAAACTCACCGTAACCAAGGCCTGCCTGGTGGCATCAGCCACCAAATAGGCATGGACGAAAACCTCCACCGCCCGGTCCAACACCGGAGCCACGGCTACCTGACAAACGGCCACCGGCTCCAGGGGTGCCGGTGCGGCGACTCCAACCACCTCGGGCGCCTCATCCTCTTCCGTCAGGTCTATTAACTCCACCGCTCTATCATTGGCAATTTCTACTCTTACTTCCTCTCCCGACATAGACACTTTCCTGCCAGCCATTACTCTTGGGTTGATGCCGCCCACTCAGAAACACTAACACACAACCGACGCCGACCGACGCTGTGAACCAACTGACGCCAAGCCAAAGTGGGCGAGACAAGTAGGCGTAACGGTCGCGGGGAACGTACCACGCATGCGCAAATCACACCGGCGGCGCGCTAGCCAATCAGAGCGCAGAAGTCAACCGCATGACAACCACAACCGATGTAGTTTCAATCCTCGAATAAAATCATAAGATCGCAAATAGATTTGAAGTGAGCGATAAAAACTCTAACGCAGAGTTGTGATTTTGTTAAGATATCTTGGTCCATAAAATAGTCATGAGTAAATGAGTGAGTTTAAAATACGTGAGTCAAGTCAAGTTAAGTCTCGTAGTTTTTGGCGGCATTTCACAGTTCGTGTACCCGAAAATAGACAAATGAAGATCGCGCACGGAAAACGAACGAAGACGATTCAAAATTTGAAAACAGAAATTCTAGCAAGTAGTTGCATGAATAAAATGGAAAGAAATGACTAAAATAAATGATGAATCGTTGAAATTCGGGTTTCGGCAAAATCTTTTATAACAAATTAGAGATCTAAACTGAGGCAACAAGTGTTTTAAAATGACGTCTCAAGTTTGGAAACCAAGAATAGAAAGTTAGGACTCCGACAGGAGAATTAGAGATTTCAGCTCAAGAAATTCCGGGAACACCAGAATTCATCAAGGACGTCGTAAAATCATGGACGAGAAGTCATCACGGCAACCAAAGCAACATCGGGCAGACATCGGGCAGACTTCGGTTAACAGCAGCAGCCGCAGCCATTTTGCGAGGGGAAGGAAGGACAGGATAAGTTAAGTTGTCTTGAAGAGTCAACATAAAAACAAATAGCTAATGTCAGTTAGTTTAGATTATGGTGTCTTAGTCTAAGTATTAGGATAAGTCTAGTCTGTAAGTGGATAGGTCAGAATAGTGATAGGGATTAGCATGACACCAAGGGCTTAGTACAGGCACCTTAACCTGAAAAAGGTTACGAAAAGGTAAACAAACATACTGTGTCAGATGTAATTATGTTTCAGTATACGGACACTGTCTACAGTCATCAAATTGTTCCACATCGTAGCCTCAGCCACAAGAACCAGCTACCAACGCCAGGAGTCTACAAGAAACTCAGCATGTCAACTGGAAGATTTAATAATGTTTTCTGATCCACTTCCTCGAGGGGATTTCTAAGTCTCACATAGGAGTAGTCTTACAACCTAACTACTGTCTTCATTGAGAAAGGCAAGTGGGTTTTTGCATTGATGGCCAGAATGCAAACCTTTGTGAAAGATATCTAAACTCGGCACGACTGAAGTGTAATAGGAAGGGATCAAACCTTTTTGTTTATTTGTTTTAAACCATGAAAGTCATTTGGGCTTGGAACTGGACACTCTAAGCAAGCACAAGTGGAGTTGTGTCAAATGATGGAAGTGGTCTTACAGGTCAGCAGAAATTAGATTAGCTAGTGATGGGGTTTTATTGCGGTGAGCTTCTGAGTAAGGTTTTTGCGCCCACAGGGTTTTTCCCTTACTCCTTGTCCAAATGGGGAAGTCTCTAATGTCCACTTAAAGTCTGTAACGCGTTACTATAGTCAGAAGTAGGTAAAAGTGATAAATTATTGATGAATTTGTAACGTTTTAAAAATTTGTAAAGGACTTAAAGAGAGGAAGGGAGCTTAAAAAGGAGGGAGTGGTGTTACATAGAGCAGCTTAATTAAAAGATAAAACATAAACTGATCAGTCTATGGGCAACATAACCTTTCCTTTGTTGATACCCGATAGTCATCTATTTATCCGCTGCTGACATCTCTCGAGTACCTCCTACACTAGTACCCCCACCATTTCTTATTCTTCCTTACTTCCTCTCTTCGTCCTATAAATGCAGGCGCCACTTTCCCAGCGGCGCCACTTCGTGTAGCGACTCCTTACGGTCAATACATTGGCTTCAACCCTACACTCCGACTCTTATTCCGCCTCCTCTACGTAACAGCACTGTGGTTGAAGAAGTTCACTGTATTTTTCAGCAGTATTTTTTCAAATAGTGTTCAGTTGTGTTCATTTTTATTATTTATTGCCTAAGGGAAGTTATTTTGTCTTTCATATTTTGATCATATATTTTAGATCAACTTCAGTTCAATGTTACTGGTATATAGTTTTCAGTGCCTATGTGATTTTTTCCATTCTGTTTTGCTTTTCCCATTTTATAGTTACTGATAGTACATTTTTAAAGCAGTCATTTAATTTATTTGTCAAGATATTCTTATTCATATCCCTCAGTCCATCTTTCTTGTGATAAAAGTATATTTAGTTCACTGCTTATATTGTTTTCGTTAATAGGCCTTGCATATTGTCTGTATGTTATTGAAGAGATCAGGGTCATTACTTTATTGCACTGGTTGAAGAAGTTCACTGTCTTTTTCAACAGTATTTTTTCAAACAGTATTCAGTTGTGTTCATTTTTATTAACCACCATGTTCAATTGCCTAAGGCAAGTCATTTTGTCTTTCATGTTTTGTTCATATATTTTAAATCAACTTCAGTTCAATGATACTGGTCTATAGTTTTCAGTGCTTTACAGTTTGTCACATTATGATCTCTATTTTTTAATTAAAAAAAATGTTTCAAGCTAGTCCTGCCGATTTCTTGTTCTCCCCTATCTATGTACATTTTGTGTTGGAGGAATTTCAAGCAAACACCTTTTCTACGGACATTCACCTCAGATGATCCAGGTTCCACAGCAGAACACTTGTGCAAGCATAAACTAAACTAGCATTAATTAGAGCCATGTCAGGAAGCACACGCCTTTCCTGTACTGTATCCATATGCATGAAAGACCCCACCAAATGAAAATAGGTGATGTATTGAGCAATCACTCATTTATATTGATATTAGTCCTCGACCCACAAAAGGAAAGTTTACTTGATAGTAGTATACATGCCCATCTATACTACTCTTGATGTTTTGATTAAAGCCAACAATGCTAACACCCTTAAATACTACTGTCATAAAAAAATTGGAAGTTCACAACTATTTCAACTCCAAACATGGGTTTTTTAAATGCCAATTTATTCACTGGCCTTAGCCACTGAATTGCACTTCTTTGCAGTCCACAACAGGGCTGAGCCCTTTGGAGAATTTGTTAGATAAATAAATTAAATAAAATACATTATGAACATTTTTATTCTCATCAGAACAGGTTGTATTTCTGCAGGTTCGACAGGATTTGTTAGGACAATATTTAGGAAGATAAGTAAGCGTACACACAGTTTGGTAGTCAAAACGGAAGTGGGAATTCTTTTTTTCATTTTTTCTTCTCGCCTCCACAGCACAGATATGACAAGCTACACATGTATGAGAATTAACTGAGCAGCCATGGACATCTGCCTATCTGGCACTAAATTTTGAATGTTAAAATACATTACTCAACAATTTCAATTGGCAATAACAAAACATTTAAGTCAACAGCTCTGTACACTGCTTACAGGATAATGCATGGAACCATCAGAACATTGACAATCCTAGTAACATAGCTCCGTACATTGCTTACAGGGATTACAGGGCACCTTGGCCACCAAAAAATGCTAAGTTGACACCACACACATCACCCTCTACACAAAAAGGTTGGTGTGAGGATTCCACCAAACTATAACCCCAACCTTGATGTAGAGGAGCCAAGCCAGTGGCAGCACCCAGACGCAGGAGGAGTCTAAGCATTACACAACCACGAGTACTTCCACATAAGAGGCGCACATCAGAGAGTGCACATGTCATACACAAATCACCCAAACGACCATGAGGCCACAGATGATAACTTGCCTCTGCGCAAGAGCTAAGCCCAACCTTAATTTGGAGGAACCAACACGGCCAGTGGCACCACCCAGACGCAGGAGGAGTGTAAGCATTACAAAACCACGAGTACTTCCACATAAGAGGCGCACACCAGAGAGTGCACACGTCATACACACATCACCCTAGCGACCATGAGGCCACAGATGATAACTTGGCTTTTACGCAAGAGCTAAGCCCAACTTAAATTTGGAGGAACCAACACGGCCAGTGGCACCACCCAGACGCAGGAGGAGTGTAAGCATTACAAAACCACGAGTACTTCCACATGGCAAGCGCACATCACAGAGTGCACATGTCATGCACAAATCACCCAAACGACCATGAGGCCACAGATGATAACTTGCCTCTGCGCAAGAGCTAAGCCCAAATTAAAGTTGGAGGAACCAACACGGCCAGTGGCACCACCCAGACGCAGGAGGAGTCTAAGCATTACAAAACCACGAGAACTTCCACATCAGAGGCGCACATCAGAGAGTGCACATGCCATACACAAATCACCCAAACGACCATGAGGCCACAGATGATAACTTGCCTCTGCGCAAGAGCTAAGCCCAATTAAAGTTGGAGGAACCAACACGGCCAGTGGCACCACCCAGACGCAGGAGGAGTGTAAGCATTACAAAACCACGAGTACTTCCACATGGCAAGCGCACATCACAGAGTGCACATGTCATGCACAAATCACCCAAACGACCATGAGGCCACTGATGATAACTTGCCTCTGCGCAAGAGCTAAGCCCAAATTAAAGTTGGAGGAACCAACACGGCCAGTGGCACCACCCAGACGCAGGAGGAGTGTAAGCATTACAAAACCACGAGTACTTCCACATGGCAAGCGCACATCACAGAGTGCACATGTCATGCACAAATCACCCAAACGACCATGAGGCCACAGATGATAACCTGCCTCTGCGCAAGAGCTAAGGCCAACTTAAAGTTGGAGGAACCAACACGGCCAGTGGCACCACCCAGACGCAGGAGGTTTGTAAGCATTACAAAACCACGAGTACTTCCACATAAGAGGCGCACACCAGAGAGTGCACACGTCATACACACATCACCCTAGCGACCATGAGGCCACAGATGATAACTTGGCTTTTACGCAAGAGCTAAGCCCAAGGTAGAGGTGGAGGAACCAACACGACCAGTGGCAGCACCCAGACGCAGGAGGAGTGTAAGCATTACAAAACCACGAGAACTTCCACATGAGAGGCGCACACCAGAGAGTGCACACGCCATACTACACACATCACTCTCACGACCATGGAGCCACAGATGATAACATGCCTCTGCATAAGAAGGTTAGTGGACAACAGATTCCACCAAACTATAAGCTCAACCCTGAGCGTAACTGGCATGCAAGTGACAACACGTAGAATGAGTTAAAGTTGTCTGTTGATTTGCCAAAAGGACAAAGCTACGCCAGCAAGCGGCATCACATTGAAATCACCGCCCACCTTTAAAAAAAGAAGAATGCACTTCAAATCAATTGGAACTTAAAATGAATGCAATAATAATCAAGCATGATGGAAAACATTAAATACTCACAAGTAGTGGTGATAATAAAGCTGAGTGGCTTGCTCGGTGGCCTGGCAGTGACAGGGGTCTACGACCGGGACCACATTGCTGCGTGAATCTAGAACAAAAATCAGTTTAACCTACGAAGCATTTCAATGAATCATGGTGGCGAATTCACATCTGCATACCGTCACAAAACGTGAAACAAGATGTGCTAGAGATGTGGCAACAAGATGTGCTACAGATGTGGCCGGCTGCCGTCACAAAACGTGAAACAAGATGTGCTAGAGACGTGGCGGTAGTAGGCGCCAGGCGCCAGGCGCCCGCCACCCACACCCACCTAAGTTCTTTTCAGAAGTGAGTTGTACGGAATCGGACGGAATTTACGTCTCAGCCAGCGGTCACGAGAGGTCAGTAAAGAGCTGCGGTGCCAACATGAAGGCGTGTAACCTACCCATGTGAAATTATGACAGTGCAAGGCTTTTTTCAAGGCATTTCAAAAAAGTGAATAATTTGTGTGAAGTATTTAAACCATTCGAATAATAAGTTAACAGCAATAGAGTTCGAGCTGCACTGCGATTTCAGTTTTTTACTTTTACAGTTGGCAGCAGACTGGTCCGTTAGAGCCGCCTGGCGCCTAGCTGCCTGGCGTGTACACGACGTAGTGTCTGCTGGTGTTTGTGTCGTAAGACGTAACAACTACTTATTATAATTTACAGTTTAAATTGTTGGCAGTTTAATACACGATGCCTGTTACATACTCTTTACCGAGTCTGCCTTGTACTTGCGTGGTCGGGTATGGCCGAGATATTCCTTTTCAAAAGGTGCAATCGGTAAGAATATGAAGTGTTCCTAACCTGGCTTTGTAGGGAAACAATTGGCTCGATATTGAACAGTTTTCTTTGTTTTTCAGGATGTGAACGAGTTCTGCAAGAAGCGAGGTGTGCCTATCGTTGTCAAGTCCTTGTGGGCGAGTGATAAGCGTAAAAGCAGGAAAGGATGGATAACATCTTGGATAATTGACTTCCAGGGAGAAGGTGATGGAGCATCACTTGAGGTGGTTGAGCGAAATGTGCGGACCGTAATGAAAGCTTTGAAAGTGAGTGTGCTAAAACAATTTTGGGTGCCTTCATGTCTTGACTCTATTTCATTTTTGATTTTTTTTTAAATTTATTACATTTTTCTGTATTGCAGGGTGGAGTAGATGGAACAGCTGGCACATTTGTAAGAACCAGAATTGTGCTGCAATGCCACTGTGTCAGTGGATTCTGAAGAAGCATTGTGCTGGTGGTAATTGGGTTATGATGTGTACCAAGAAGGCATGAAATGAAATTAATTCAGCAATTCCCTTTTATACATTTGCATTAGTTTTTAGAGTGGAACCATTTTCAGCATAATATTCTGAACTATGACTGTCTCATGCTATAAATATTGAACTTTGGGTGGCATCAAATTTATATTTTAAATGTATTTATGAAGATGATGACGTTGATCATGATATAGGTAATAATGTTGATTTTTGTTAAATCTTTTGGGTCATTGCAAATTACTTCTGTGAACTGGCATATTGTGCTTGATGTTATGTAGGGGTTAGTTGCAGAGGGATCACATATTTTTCACTAAAAGTAGAAATGTATGTACATGTCCTTTTTCAATTTATTTCAATTATTGTGTCGAATCTTTTGGTGTGATGTAAAATGTAAGTTATTTCTGGTTGTGCACGTAACGTCGTGTGTGTGTGTGTGTGTGTGTGTGTGTGTTTAATTTATTTGATGAACTTTTGTGTGTGAACTTCAAGTCCTGTTAAAGTATGATATTTCAGATCAAAGGTGTATGTAAAAAGTTGCAAAATAAAACTAATGCAAAAATAAAACCAATGCAAATATTTTTTGTGCTTTTTGAAATGTTACCCAAAAAGAAAACTACCATTGATAATGTATTTGAGATCTACTAGGTCATTTGGTATGCGATCAGGTACACTCCCTTATGGAGCTGAAATGTAGCTTCCTGTTCTCAACTCGTGGCACAACTGATCAATTATTGAATACCTTCTTACCCACATTTTTGTCTCCCACACCTCTTTTCATTCCGGATGTATGGTTTGAGTTCTGGAAACTGAAATACTACAATAAAGGATACTTATCGGGTTCTATTTCTCACAGCTGGGGCTGATGTAGAAATCAGTGAAGAAGACAACTTGGTCTGGAATTAACTGGCGAGAATTGGAAAGATGTACATATTTATTAAAATTATAAAATGCTTTTTAATGAACTTACAGTTGAACTGAAGAATATATGTCTTAAAAGAAGACATTATTCCAATTCTTATTTTATTTCACATCCGGCCTGCACATGGTATTTTAAATTGAGTACACCATTCCACCTGTGTTTCTATTGAAACAGAGTTCGATTCATTCTTTACGAGTCCCTCAATTTACCAAACAACCCACATGGAGGAAAGTAGAAAAATTAATGATGTGCCTCCAGGGTTGCCACACACCTCGAAAAATCAAGCAAATTTGGAATCTTGTGATTAATGGGCTATAGTTCCATTGTCATGGCATGCTCCTGGTTCCCGCTGTTGAATTAGTTCCCAAGGGACCCCAGCTTGGTATTTTGATGCTTGTGGTGCACTACATTGCTTCCAATTCAAAAGTACAATTTTCTGGTATCAAATTCTAGTAAATAATTTTGGGGCTTTTCAAAATATACACCAAAATATTGAACCACCCTTCATAAAGTATTTGAGGTCTGTTTGAAGGTCATATCGATGTGATTGTACATGGTGATCAGACATGCAGTACCTTATCGACTCACAGGCATAACTCGTCAGTAATTGGTTACGTTCTTACTCATAATTTTCACTACTTTCATGTAAGTGTTATCACTGTTTATCATTATGGATTCAAGATTGATGATGTAGCAAATATATTGTTCTGAAAGTAAAGACCTATAAATGCGTGTATGTCCCATTACTAAGCTATATTAATATTGTGAGAGATGAAAGAAGGGCAAGCCATCTGAATTGAACATTCCTTGAATTTCAAATCTGAAGATGAAACTTTAGGAGAGTCATTTTACTCACAAAGATAATATGCAACTTGGTTCCATGAAAAAAAAGTGTCTCATGAAAAATTGTGAAAGTAAAGACAGGCAAATTTTTTTGTGGGTGATTGACCTGGCTTTGTTCTGCGTGTGATTGTTATATATTTGGTATTGCAGAGCAAATTTTGAATACTCACACATACGATAAGGGCTACCTACCACCCACAGAAGGGTGGAAGATGTTACCTCGTAGGGAGGAAATATGCATATCTGTGGGTGGTGACCCCTTTCCCTTTGTAGGCATCAATTTCCATCTTGTAGGTGCGATATTTCACACCCCACAGGACCTACTATGATACCCCCGAAAGGGTAGAAATAAGCATTCCCAAAGGTGGGAATGGGACTCACCCCGGAGGTGCTCGACGCGAGACTGCAGAAGGGTTGCAGTTTACACCGTCATGGAGGCGAGATTTCCCACCCTTTTAGAGGGCAAATGCATCTCTGTGGGTGGTGACCCCTTTCCCTTTCTGGGCATCAATTTCCATCCTGTAGGTGCGATATTTCACACCCCACAGGACCTACTATGATACCCCCGAAAGGGTGGAAATTTGCATTCCCAAAGGTGGGAATGGGACTCACCCCCGAGGACCTACTATGATACCCCCGAAAGGGTGGAAATTCGCATTCCCAAAGGTGGGAATGGGACTCACCCCCGAGGTGCGCCATGTGACACTCCAAAAGGGTTGCAGTTCACACCGTCATGGGGGGCGAGATTTCCCACCCTTTTAGGGGGGTGCCTTTTTCACACCATTTCAGGGAAAACACACCCTTCAAGGCTATGAAAAAGGGGTCAGTACGAGCCGAGTCACCCTCCCGCACAAAACATACCGTTATGGGTTGAATTGGCGCAGTCAGTGGGGTGACAATCCCTAAAATCACCCTCTCTGATAACAGTGTTCTGCTATCCATTAAACTTAAAGAACTAATTGAAACTGAACTTACTACTAGGAAATGAATAAAACAACAATGAAACAAACTATTTAAACTTGAGCTTACTGAACTAGGATATAACTGAACAATGAACAAATTATTTAAAACTCAACAAAGAACGAGTGAACTATAAAACTTATTTACTTTTACTTCTAGGACTAGCGCTAGCAACAGAAAGAATCAAGTGTTTCGCGCACTTGGACCAGTTGAACACTAATTTGTACAAGTTGGCTTTAGTGGACCACTTCAGCACAACTTGTCGTTTTGTCATTAATTTTTCTAAACTAGCTTAAACCTCTTTCTTTTACCCACAGCAAAACTTTCACACTGCCTGAACCAGCACCTGCCGCTCACTACAGGAATACCCGCTTCGTAGAACCCGTATGCACTATTGCGACGGCTGCAGTTTCCTGCTGCACTGTTACAATGGCTTCACGTTCTACGGACCTGGTGCATTCCCACACTGCCGACAGACACCGAATCCAGACGTATCGTGAAAGTGGAAACTTAACCTAACTATTCCTATCTTATCTATACTAACTGACTATCTCTATCCAAAAACCCCCCTCTTAATCCTCTGAACTAAACTAATATACAATGGCTTCGGCCATGGACTATGTCGCACGCTAAGTACAATGGCTTCAACGTAGAACTGTAGCACGTCTGGAACTATGGCGTCGAAACACAAAGGTTATCGTCGCACTTAAGAACTCAAACGGCATCAGAACCTAGATGTAGCACTGTTATACCCAACGGCCGCAAAGTCCGAAATCCGTAGCACTGTTGTACCTGACAACCCTTAACCTCTCTGGCCTTCCCTGAACCTCTTCGCCTATTCTAACCTCAACGTCAAAGCGACGCTGCGATACCGCTTCTCTTCGTCCACGACTAACCTTCCTCCCTTCCGAATTTAAACCGCTGTCACCAGTGTTAAGTAGAGGAGGCGGAATAAGGTAGTCGGGGAGTTTGGGTTTAGCTGTGTATTGACTCCAAGAGAGCGTCTCACAGAATGGCACTGCTCGGTGGAGTGAAAGGTGGTGGGGGTCTAGCCGTATCAACAATGTGTCTAGCCGCTAGATGGCGGCACCTTATAATGCTAGTCGTGCTACTAGCCAACAGAGGGCGACACGGTATAAAGATGGTGTCTAGGAACGTAAACAAAGAAAAGGGTTATGTAGCCCATGGTATGAATACGTGACTTTAATAAGTCTGCTCAATATATATATATATATAAACCCTGTGAGCTCAAGGCTGGGCTTTTGTATCTTTAATATTTATCTGTAATATCTTACTATTACAATTTAAGTTTAGCATACTATCTGCCGTAGCAAGTGGATTTGAACCCACATAATTTGCAACAACTTTGTACTGGCTTGCTACTTTTTACGTTCAAATGCAGAGTATGGTTACACTGCTCCGACCGGCTTCCGCACTCCGGTCGGATTCGCATCCGGCTTAAATATCCGGCCGTAATCGTCACCGGAAATGTTCCAAATTACGGCAGGAATCTCGTCCGGCCGGAACCGGAATCGGATCTCGGATTTTTTGGCCGGGAGTCGCTAGTTTAAAAATTAATTCTTTTCCAGGTGGAGTCTGTCCTTGAGACTCACGAGGACGATGATCGCCATGTGGAGAAGGAATTACTTGAGAAGCTGGTCGATATTTTGGCCACGTTTGAGGAAGAGACTTGATAATGTCCAGCTGCTGGTATGAGCGGAAATACACAACTTAACTCCTTACAACTCAACAACCCCAACGAGAATATTTACTTGTCTCCATATTAATTGACTGTATACGTATTCGGTGTGAATCCTTGTAACATTTTATTTTATCTTCTGAACACAAAATCTGCAGCACAAGATCTGTGCACAAAATAATTCAGAGCATGTCTTCTTCTGTGCCTGCTTATGAAAACGTACACATTGATACATAAAATTATTGTGTCCACACTGCTTGTCATTCACAGTATCCGCTCACTTCTGACCCACTGTCCGGGCTGCTCGAGAGACGTCTGAACTTGGCCGAACTCGATTCGTATGGAACGGCTCTGTGTAATTTCCCGACCTTAGCCGGCCCCCTGCACACTCGCCTGGCCGCAGACGTGCTCTGAGCAGGGCACACGATTAGCACGCTTCGAAAGCAGTGGCCTCGGCGGACAGAGCAACATGGGGGCCCCGCGCACTGCACTCGTTGTTCTGCTCGCACTGGCAGCCGTGCGCGATAGTGAGTGAAGACCCGTACTTCGTACATTCATTTTTTTATCACGAGACAATCGCCGAAGCGCGCAGCTTCCAAACACTTAGTGCGCAAATTAGTTGCCGCGGTACACTGAGTTTTACATTTCTAAAACCTATTAGAAAAAAAGGGGCTACTGAACACTTGTCGAATGTGTATTACCTGGCTAAAGATTGAAAGTAGTACCATTTAGATGGATTCTATATCCATGTAGGTCTCAATCTGAGCTATCAACTTCAATATACACCTGATTGTCTGAATAATGCATCTAAATAACGGTTGAGCATTTTCAGACAAGGCGAGCAGCACAAACACTATTAAGGGCTGAAGTTTCCGTTTTACAAAATTACAGTTTACGTGTCTTTCACCCTGAAGTGTCACATTAAACTGCAGTTGAGGTAACTTTGGCTTCGAGTTTGGAAAACAAAACGCTTCACGAACATGGCAGCCGTTGCGTCATAGGGTACTTATCAACTCGATTTCAGCAGTGTCCACCAATTCAAATCGACTCGATATCCGAGTTCACTACAGGCTGGATAAAATTTGCATGTCCACGTATGCAACGTTGTCATGCTGGCATACGTCACTTCGAAGTTGTTCATGATTTCATTGTAAATGATATCTTCTACGATAGTTGATACAGACAGCCACTTTGTTTCATGGAATGTTCACAGGTGTTACATACGTCCCGGAAATGGTGAAGCCTCCCCCACCGCGTCCGTGCAAGGCCAACGAATTTATGTGCCACGATAAAACTTGTATAAATATTTTCGCGAAATGCAACGGTACAGTAGATTGTAAGGACAGATCTGACGAGTGGAAAACAACATGCAGCGGTAAACAAAGAGATTTTCTTACCTAGGAATTCACACTTCCCACCTTCAAATTCTATCTGGAGATGTGACATAACAATTTGAGGTTCAGATTTGATTTTCCTTAGTGGTCAAAATCCAGCGGGTATTAGGAACATTCCATATTTGGAAATTAACAGCCCATTACGGATACTGAAATCCATTATGGAAAATGTTTATATGCATTTCACTATATCCCTGTGTGAAATCCATAACCGGAATCTGCAGTTTGGAATTTCCCAAACTGGAAAGTAGCCGGGGAATTTGTAATTTTGTGCAGAGATGCTACACACCACATTTCAATCCATTGTTACAATAACTTTGGTTTTTACATGAAATTGAATTTAGAAAGGAATTTGTAATCCAGATGGGTTTATCATTTTCAGTATGGAAAATACTGTATGGAATTGAAGCTTTCTCCACACTCCTTTTCCAGATGGAAACATACTTTCCATTGTGGATACCATTGAATCCATCTGGAACTGGAAAACCCATCTGGAATGCAGAAAATCCAAGCTGGGTTCGCAGATACACGCCATTATACCAGGTGTATCATAGGCCCCGGGCAGTTTCGGTTTTAGGCAGACTCGCAAAGCACTATCTCCGTCTCTTTCTGTCTCACGCGTCTGGCTGAGCCAGAAAGAGACGGCGATAGTGTGTTGCGGGACTGTCTAAAACCGAAACTGGCCGGGGCCAATGATAC
Source organism: Odontothrips loti (assembly GCA_038380765.1). Lineage (NCBI taxonomy): Eukaryota > Metazoa > Arthropoda > Insecta > Thysanoptera > Thripidae > Odontothrips > Odontothrips loti. The sequence continues at coordinate 3,151,517 of CM076247.1, read as the reverse complement.
TCCTGGCCTGGCATTTAAAAGTTGAGCCCCGCGGAGATTGAGTATCGCTCAGTATGGAGCCCTACAAACTACAACGCTCTGTGTTTTGGTTCAGCTATGTTTGGCAGTAGTTTTTAAGCACTGGTTTCCTTAGTTTTTATTATTCTGTGAAAATATCATCTAAGCTTAAATGAAGGGTCACCTGATATTGGTGGGTTCTGTTATAACGCGATATTTGACTCCGTACCGTACCCTTGGTCCGCCCCACCCCAATCGGGCAGCAGGTACGGTCTGAGGCTACGCTCAGACACGCTGTGAGAACGCTACTAAGAAGCATTGTGTTTGTCGTCAAAAAGATGCAGGGTAAGTCGTTCTGTACTTTAGCATGTGAAAACTTTAATGTTGGTTGGCAGGCTAGTGTGTTTATGTCCACAATTGTGCATAACACCGTTCCACCACACTGGTCCAGTTCTTAAAACGGCGTATTTCGAGGCGTATTTCTTTCTGTAATTAAAGTACTAACCTTCCCATTTTTTAAAAATTTCAATTGAAATGTGTGTAATTTAGTTTGGTATCACGTTTCTTGCATGGGGGAAAGCAAGAACACTGTTGCAAGTATGTCTTCATACTATGAACATTATATTACAGCCTAAATTCCATTTTCACAGCATTTTTGTTTGTATTTAATTTTTTTCAGAGATGGAAACTTACTTTTGCCCTTGGTGCCGAGGTTTCAAGAATGCTCTCAACATCTTTTCCAAGGTTTGTTTCAGCATATTTATGAAAGAGTCCGATCGTTTGTGTACTGTCGTTAATTTAAAGTTATGTATGGAAAGTTATTTTAAAAGTCTCTAAATCAATGTATAATTTTTTTTTCAGGAACAAGGTAACGTTTTGGAGAAAGTCAAGTCAAACTTTTCATTAAAGCAGCTAAAGGTCCCTCTGTAGACGTGTGTTGAAGCGTTTGCAATATAACAAATCCTTATGATTTCTTCTTTCACTGCAATGATAATTTTTTTATAATTTTATGCAGGTTGTATCCATGGAAACCTTAAAGAAAGAATTAGACTCAAAATAGCTTGAACTAAGTAAATTACAGGTAACTTGAAGAGTGAAAAAATTAGTTTGTTAAAAACCATACAAGAGCTCCGGGAGGAATTAGAAGTGAATGTCTCAATGGATACCTTACAGAAAGAATTAGACTCAAAATTACTTGAGCTAAGTAAATTACAGGTAACTTGTGATAACTTGAACAGTGAAATTATTAGTTTTGTAAAAACTATACAAGAGGGAATTAGAAGTAAAAGAAGGGGATCTTCAGAAAACTAAAAGAAAGCTATGTGAAGCCAGAGAAGGCAACAGTGAACATGAAGAAAATCTTCGCAAAGAATACCAAGAAGAGCTGGACAAATGTCATCTTACAGCGAGTAAAAGAAATCCCTTCATACAATGAAAAGATGAAAACTCTCTCCCAACAATCATAATTATGATTGATAATAATTATGTGTGCTTCTCGTGTTAAGTAGTACTGCATTGTATTGATAGTATGAGTAAGCTAGTGTTAACTGTGGCTGGCTTTCGTTACTCTTGCAGATTGCCTGGAGCCTTTGTTTTGTTTTCTTATAAGAAAAATTTTAAAATATAAATTGCAGATGAGATGCAATTTATTTACTTGAGAACAATCATAATATTACCATGTCTTAAATACTAAAAGACTAGACTATATGCTGGAAGCATTGGTCCTCGCATTTTTCATAAGAATCTTAAGCATCTCTTCTATGTATGAGAAGACATATTTACTAGAATCAATGACTAGACATATTTTGACTTTTTTCATAAGGATCTTATTTGCGCCTCATCATGACCTGACATCAGTTTATTTAGGGAGAACAGTCCTTACTTTTTTCTGTGATCGTTGCTCTGATCTGAAAACAAGATTATGAAGGAGGGCTTTACGTTTATTGCTCTGCCTGGGAATCATCCATGCTGGCTGTTCTTGCTTATTGACAGCAAAGCCATGCTCGCTGGTAAAAGCAGTCTTCAAAGGTCTTCCGGGACGCAAACATGTTCTTCCTCCAATTTGCGTATTGTTTTTAAAACAGACACTATCATGATGATTTTTTTTTTTTTGTGAAAAAAAGTGAGTGGACACTTGTTTTTCTGAATACTGAATACTTAGGTGTTTGCTAACCGTTGCTAGCAGAGCCCCTGGGAGGGTAGTCGAAATATACACAAAGGTTTTGGGTGGTAGCGGATACTTGTCCCCATCCAGGGTCAGTACTGAACATCCATTGGACCCATCCTTGTGAGCGAAAACGGCTCAAATCTGGAGAAAACGGGGAAATGCGTTTTGCTAAGGAGTGCACCACTTGTGCAAAAAAAAAAAAAAAAAAAAAAAGATGGTCACACCGAAACTAATGGACGACATCTTGTTTTCATCTCTACCTTCAACCTATGAAAACGGCGTCTCGTTTTTGAAAATATAGTGAAAATTGGCTGAGTTGATCTGAAGCCTGGGGATCTCTTAGTCGTCTTCTGGCATTTTGGACCTTTGCTGCTCTTGAGGCGGTGTTTAAAATCACTTCTCAGCGAAAAGAAAAAATATGGAGAGTCTTTTTTAGGCACGGAGTGACCTTATAGTTTCACTGAAGATTGGACTTTTTTTTTAATTTCCTATGGTGCCCCTTACGCCAAAACCGAAAGTCTCTGTGAGAAGTTTTTTAGACCTTCCTGACTTTTGCATAGTACCCATACAAGAGCGTCGGACGTCATTTTACACTCCAGAAATGCAGCAGACAGTCTCAAAACCGAGTTGAAATTCAGCTTTCTCACTCCATCCAATTGCAAAAGAAAAAGACAGAGCTAGCGTGCTCGGCTCGTCAACTGGCTGCGTCAGTATCATCCATCCTTCTTCTGCTGCGCTAAAAATCGGACCTCTCCATTTCTTGTGAAACAGCCCTTATTGTTGATGTGCCGAGCCGAGTCGAGCCCTGGTTAAAAGGGAGGCAACTCAAGAGTCGGGACCGCTTCGGACCCTAGAACATGCACAAGAGGCGCAACCCTCAGAGCGGAGCATTGTCGATGTGCCCACCGGTCGGTGCCAGTGAGAACTAGGGGGCTGCGGGCCGCGCCGCGACCAGCCAACCTATCGACAATGAAGTCTCGCCACGATTCCCCTCACATTTCCCGTTGAAACAAAAAAACTTAAAGTCATCCACGTTCACGTTCCCTTTGTAAATAAAAATTAACTACCAGCTAATCATAAGATTCTTAATTACAAAAAATAGTAAATATGAAAATTGCACTAAATCCAGTTTTGTGACACTCCGGGCCTACCAGTATTTCACGAAGTGTAATAGTATTTTTTCAACTTAGTTTCAGAATCCGAGGAGCGGTGGTCAAAACAAAAACCTTAATTTTTTATTTTTTTTGGGCCACCCTACTCTGGGTGGACGTCACGGTCACTAAAGGTAAGTTATAACACCATACTACGCCCTAGAACCACCGGGAGTTGTTCGCGAGGTCAGTACTTACCTGTAAATAAGCGTAAAATAGTGCGAAAAATAGTCAATTTTGGTTATAGTGTGGCTAACATGTATTGCTATATGATAACTCACAGTAGATAATGAAGGCGTAACATAATTTTGTCTCAATGGATTAGCATTAGATGAGACAGTTTCGACCCTTTCCTTACATTCGAATACGCTACAGAACCAGCTGGTTTCTGTGATACGAGGACATATGCCTTTAACAACGTGTTGCAACAACAAGGTGCAACGCTATAAAAGTGTCATGACAATTTTATGTGAACGGACCCTCAAGCGGGCGAGTGCCATCAATCAAATTATAGGTTTGACAATAAAAACGGAGAAATGATTAATGAACAAATATTTGTGCAACAAACCTGAAAAGGAACAGCCATGACCAAGACTGGAGCGCAAAGGTGCGCAAAATGTCGTGAGGATCCATAAGCGGTCTAAAATGGCGCGCGATGGAATTGTTGCCTATTTTTTCACAGCGTGTCTGAGCGTAGCCTCAAACATGGCCCTGTCGGGCGCCCTGAGGCCGGATTGAAATGGGGGGACCAGGGGCACGGAGTCAAATATCGCTGTTAAAACACGTACAACCGTGATGAGTTTTGACCTCTTGATGTATTTCTAACACCCCAATTTGGCTTATGATACCCGGCCTGGCCTATACAGTCAATACTTTTAACAAGATTTAACTATGAAACTAATAATGCATTTTATTGGTTGTTTATAGCGCCTAACACTACCTTCGGTCCGTCGTCTCCGCCTATGCTGGTTCGCGTGGAATTCCAGAAGGGTGACCTTGGCGTTACATTTCTGCTATGTACTAAGGCGGAGTGGTGCAGCGCCATTTACGTACTAGGTTACTCCGGCAGAGCGCTTTGGTACTATGCGAGCGACCATTGCAATATAGAAGGGTGGGATTGCAGGAGCCAGCTGAAAATGGTAGGTGAGAATCCGAAGTTCCTAAGAATAGGCGATAGTTAGTCGCAAATCCTTGAGACTGTTCACTGCTCAACGTGTGTACAGGTTCGCCCGCCCTGGCCGACACGACGCTTCCCTTCCATGTGGGTCACGTTTGTCGTCGAGCGCTCGAACGAGGTCCTGTCTGTCTACATGCAGGGCAGCACAGGAATATTTAGAGGCCCGCAGTTGAACCCCTACATTGTCTCGATACGACAGGCTTTGAGGGGTTATTACGGAGAAGACGCAATCGTCATCACCGACCAAACGCACTTCATGTTCCGTGTCAGGCCGTTCGTTTGGGGGAGAGACATGCACGTCCGTTTTAGACGTAAGTCAAGGGCCCTCGTACATGCTATAATACAGTAGGATGTGCCATACTTAATTTTTTTCGAAATTCGGTGTACGCGTTAGCTTAACCGTGGCCACTTTTCGTGCTGATCCCGAGGAAAAAAGGTAAAAAAAAAAAATTGGAGGCCGTTTAGGGGGTCCGACTTGCCTCGGTTAGGGGCCTAAATGCCACTCTACAGGGCAAAAAATTAATGTTGTAAAAATTGAAAATAAAGTTCCTACGTTAAATTGATGAATGTGGGACCCTAAAGACCTGAAATTTCAAGGGAAACGTCGTATCTTTACGGTTTAGGAGATATTAGCATTGAAAGTGCAAAAATCTATTATTGCACTTTCACTGCCGACATCTCCGGAAAAATTCGCGTTCAACAAGCTGACCCGTCCCTTCTGTCAACCTCGGTGCCAGTGTCGCTGCGCTCCACCGGCACATCGGTTCGACAGGGCGACTTGGCCAGCTTGGCCTGCCGGCGGCGTTTGCGGGGGCCTTCGGCCCCCGCCTCAAGTCTCCCTGGAGGTGCCCGATAGCAGATGTATTTGTTACGATTAAAATCGTTAACCTGAACCCGTCCCTGTGCGCGCCGCGATATGGTAATGGTGTGCGCGCGGCGGCCAACCCTAACCTCAAAAGGCAAGAACAGACAAATCTTCATTAATCAAAAATGCGATACAAATCGAAAATTGTTGCCACCGTACGTGATTCTACGTTAGGAAAGGAGTTTATCCTCAAAATTTGAAGTTTTTCTGTGAACGATAAGTCGGCGTACACACGACCGAACGAACGAACATCCGGCAGAAGACTATAAGCCCGGCTCCTGCCCGAGTCCTGCCGTTTCTAAAGAAACGTGTCGGGACGGGCTAAAAAGCCAAATTTTGAAAAATGTTGCCTAGCTTCTAGGGGCGAAAAAATGGGACGAGGTAGGTAAAGCACTACGGAGTAATGTAGGATTACATTTATTGTCTCAGTTGAAAAAGTAGGTAAAAAAAAAAATTGTTCCTTGTTTTGTAGAATTTACTGATTTTCTAATGATTAACTGTTCTTTTTTTTTTCTTTTCCAGTTTAGTGCCTGAACTTATTAAAGCAGAAGGGTACATTGCCATAAATTACAGATAAGGAAAAGGCTCCAGTTACAGTAATTCTATTGCATTTTTGTTTGTTTTCGGTCTTCGGCGACAACTAACAAAAGCATTTGTCGCTATTCTTCGTCATGAGTAAGTTGATTACCTTTCAGATACCTACTGATGAGAGCTACCCCACGTTCTGCACAGTCATTTACAGTTTTAAGATTAGTGACAAGGTAAGTCCCTTTATATAATTTTCATCACTCTTCCACAGCTCGGGGTCCTTTCGAAGGAATACTCTGGAGCATTAAAGAACCGGAGCGACCGACTTGAGAAAAAAATCACCCAGTTTCAAATCAAGTGCACTGTCATCAAGAACTACTTCGGACCGGATCGGTGGAGAGCTGTCATCTTCTTTTTCATGCAAAACAGCACGCACCATTAGTTTCTTCTCATCTAGAGAGACGCTGTCTTTGAATAGCGCCATGGTAACTGATGTTGGTGACAAATACCACAGGTGATTATTGAACTTCTCGAGGGCCGCCATCCAATGGCTGCCCAGGTCTTTTGTTCCTGTAAAGCACTTGGAGGTACTGGAGGTCATCGAGTGGCGCTTGGGCAGAAAGGGGTCCGACAAACCATGCGCGCGCGCGCGCGCTCTCTCTTGCATGGGAAGATGACAGCTCTCCACCGATCTGGGCCGAAGTAGTTCTAGATGACAGTGTACTTGATTTGAAACTGAGTGATTTTTTTTTCTCAAGTCGGTCGCTCCGGTTCTTCAACGCTACGGGGATCTCCAGAGCATTCCTTCGAAAGGATCCCGAGCTGTGGAAAGGTGATGAAAATTATATTAAGGGATTTACCATTGTCACTAATCTTAAAACTGTAAATTTCTCATCAATCTGAAAGAAAATCAACTTACTCATGACGAAGAACAGCGACAAATGCTTTTCTTAGTTGTCGCCGAAGACCGAAAAAAAAATTGCAATAGAATTACTGTAACTGGAGCCGTTTCCTTACCTGTAATTTATAGCAATGAACCCTTCTGCTTTAATAAGTTCAGGCACTAAACTGCACCTTTTACAAAAAAAAAAAAAAAAAAAGTTAATCATTAGAAAATCAGTAAATTTTACAAAACAATAAACCATTTTTTTAACCTACTTTTTCAACTGAGACAATAAATGTAATCCTACATTACTTCGAAGTGTTCTACCTACCTCTTCCCATTTTTCGCCCCTGGAAGGTAGGCAACATTTTTCAAAATTTGGTTTTTCGAACGCGAGTTCATGTTTTGATGGTAATTCGAACATTGCAGCCACTTTTTGTTCTATGCATCTTAGCCGTAAAACGCACATTTACCATTGTTTTAATTAAGTAAGGTACGGTACAAGTTGCCTAACTTCAGGGGCTGTGCGGGACTGCTTCCGGTGATCCGAAAAATCTGGAAAATTTCTCTAAATGTCTTTTTATGAAGTGGACCCGATTGCCGGTTCAGCCCATCAACATTTCGAACTTTCGTGTAAAAAAACGGTGTCTAACGAAACAGTAACGAAACTTCTCTCAGGAGTTTCGTTTTGGTTTTGAACATAACGAAACGTTTCTTAGAAAAATACCGAATGAAGCTACAATTTTGGTTTGATTTTGATTATTAGCTTGTGTGACCGAAATACCACAGGTGAGCCCTTAAGCTCGAAGTCTCGAGCGCTCTGGAAGCGTGAAATGCGGTATCCGGTGGCTCCGCGTTTGTAGTCCATCCGCTCATCCTCATGACATGAGTCAGTCTGTCTCCCAATTAATTATTAAATTTATTTATAACAGGTGTATCATTGGCCCCGGGCAGTTTCGGTTTGAGGCAGTCCCGCAACACACTATCTCCGTCTCTTTCTGTCTCACGCGTCTGGCCGAGCCAGAAAGAGACGGAGATAGTGTGTTGCGGGACTGCCTAAAACCGAAACTGGCCGGGGCCAATGATACACCTGGTATATCGTTATTATTATTATTATTATTATTATTATTATTATTATTATTATTATTATTATTATTATTATTATTATTATTATTATTATTATTCGCAGAGCGAGTCCGCGCGCGGTAGCAGAGTCGAGCGGCAGCGAGCGCACTCGCGTAGCGCTACTCACCGGCCAAAATGCGTGTCTGTTCGCTTTACACCAAAAAAGCTCTTATGTTTGCTCCCTGTGGAAAACTACTCTGCCAGTTTTATGACACATCTCTTCACACCACCACTTGCACTTTCTCTGTCACGCCTTCGGTTTCACATTTCGGTAGCGGCCAAAAATGCTTTTTGTCTCGGATACTTTCGAGACATCAAATTATCGCACCGAGGCACTTTAGAGACATCCTCAGGAAATCTGCGACGGACAAACGAAAATGTCCTTACATGCTGCTGTCTCTGCACCTCACGCCTATCGAACCTAGGTGGATTCGACCTTCTGACTCCGAACTCCGAAGTCTGGCTCTATACACGCATGGCTAAGAGCGTGCACACAGGCGGGTCGTGCGAGGCTAACCTTCAACAGCAACCGCGCCTGCGTCGCTGCCGGCCGGACGGAGCGACAGGCGTTGAATGGGACCACAGAGCTCCGCACACCTGCGCGTGCTCTTGGCCAAGCGTATATATAGAGCCAGACTTTGGAGTACGAAGATCGAATCCACCCAGGTTCGTTCGACGTGATGTGCAGCAAGTGCAATTCGGCAGCGAGGCGGACGTTGGAGTCTAGGATCCGAGGTTCGAAACCACCCGTCACCGCGTTCCAAATATTTTCTCTTATCAATGGAAAGTGTCTCAAGGTTGTCTCCATACTGGCTCAGCGCGATGTCTTCATCCTGTCTCTAAAACGCCCATTTTCTGTCCGTATAAAGTCGTATACAGGGTGTCCCCTCTTAATTTGTACAGCGGTTAGGGGGTGATAGGGGGTCCAAATAGGAGTAAATTGAAGTAGGACTCTGAAGGTCGGAAACGCACCGTTACGCCCCTTCAAACGTTTTACTCAGGCGCCTGGAGGGTAGGCAGCCCACCGTGCGCACCCGTCCAGCGGTTTGCCTACCCTTTTGGCGGACCGTCCCGAATCCTCTGCGACGCGTGCAGACCTCACGGAGAATAAAATTGATCAAAACTCCGTTTTACGATTTTATTAACTGTAGCATCGAGAGTGTCTCAGCGTAACACAAATGACAAGTTTGTTAACATTTAAAAATGGAAAACAAAACAAAAAACAGCAACGGTGGCTTTAGAAGCGTCACACTGAAAAACAAAGCACAATCCTGTCAAATTGTAAAAGGAAAAACAAATTTAAGCCACAGTTCAAATATTCAACAAAAATCTAAGAGCATCGCTCCTCACTAAAAAGTGAAGTCCATTTTCCTGGATGCATTTTCGCGGGCAGAAATTGAAAAGGCTAGTAAACGACACACTTGGTGTGCGCGCTCGCTTACCTGCACTTGACCTATCTCTCGCAACGTCTTACGTGCACCAGACCACAGCTGTAACAGCCGCTGCGGACGCAGATCACCACTGCCTACCACGCGCAGAACAATGCGCAGCAGAGAGACTTCGGATGCAGTCAGGTGCTCAGCTGTGCCCGCATTCGGCCCAGTACGGCACGGAGAGCTGCCGTGGCGCAGCGTGGCGCGTCGTGGCACAGCGTGGCGCAGACATGCCGACAAGGTCCGCTTAGATAGTAGGCAAACCGCTGGACGGGTGGGCATGATAGGCTGCGTACCCTCCAGGCGTCTGCGTAAAACGTTTAAAGGGGCGTAACGGCGTAACAGTGCGTTTCCGACCCTAAGTGTCCCATCTCAAATTACTCCTGTTAGGACCCCCTATCACCCCCTGACCGCTGTACAAATTAAGAGGGGACACACAGTATACTTTCATTGTTCACTGCATATTGCATTTTTTGAGCGTATTTTAACATGGTTTGTACGCGATACGAATAACCATTTTCCCTGATTTCAAGTGCCCAATTTTTTTTTCCTGACAATACCACCCATTTTGGGATAGGTTAGGGGAGTTGGCCAACGCAGAACCAGCTCCAGCACTCCAAAATAATATATATAAATATATATTTATTTATATATATATTTATTTATATATATTATCTCGGAGTGCTGGAGCTGGTACTGCGTTGGCCAACTCCCCTAACCTATCACAAAATGGGTGGTATTGTCAGGAAAAAAAAATTACGCCCCTGAAATCACGTTTACCTGACATTTCCCTGATATCTGACGGCTTTTCATTTCCCCGACTTTTCCCTGAGTGTACAAACCATGTTTTACCTCATACATTCAAGATTACATTTTGACCGCACATGTCCCCTAAAACATGTGCATAAGAAGTGCATATTTGGACAATTTCAAGGCGCATATTTGGAGGTTTACACAGATCTAATGACGACATCGCTCGCCGTCATAACAATCCAAAAATTACGACGTAATGTATAGACGATGCCTTACAAAACTGAATCACAACTAAAAACATTGTTCATATTCTTATGAATTGTTCACAAAACCGCTTGCAAGTCCGAGCCGGAAGGTTGAGGCTCTGACCTTTGCACTGATCTCTACTGTACAGGATTCGATGCAGCATGTTGGAGTGACGAGTATACTTGCTCTGACCTGCAGTGTATACCCCAAAATGGAAAATGCGACAGAAAAGACGATTGTCATGACGGCTCGGATGAGCGCGTTAGTCTATGTCCTGGTGAGTTGGTAAAGAAACCGAGAGAAAATATAGTTGAGATTTAATGAGGTCGGTGAAAAGTTGAGCGGGAAGTGAATAGATGATTGGAATCATAAACAGAAACCAGGCGGTATGAGAAATCATACACGCGCTTCAGCTGCGTGTTTCTGGCCTCCGCCATTACGTACGTGTTGTGGTTCGTGAGAACTTTGGTTTTAGAAAAATATTTAGAGCAAGCCGAGGTAGATCTGGTCCGTTAAACGAAAATAAAAAAGGTGAGTAGTCTGAGTAGTGTCTGTGCTAGTGCGTTTTATTGGTAGCTAGCACTTAAGACTTGGCAGTATTCATTGTAATACGCGCCTGCTAAGCTTTGGCGAAAGTCAGCCGATTTGAGATTGTCTTTTGATCGTGAGTAAATAAGCAATTGGCCTGAATATGCTGGCTAGTCCTGCTCAATACGCACTTGGCTCAGTGTGATCACTGTTTGATCCTCAGTGTCGTTTGCATTAGTAAAATTGTTACGTATCGGACACAACATGGCGCTGTCGGGGAGAGTGTTTTTGGTGGTGTCCGCCTCGGATCGATACGAGCTCTGGCTCTGCCGCTGCGGTAGGGGTCGATCTGGAGCGCCTGCACGACACCAGATAGGCAACCCAAACTGCGGCTGAGACGAAGAGATTGCCTATTGTCTAGGCGCTCGGGAAGCCAGAGTCCAGGAGTGGCGATACTCCGCTCTACAGCACTTCGAGCATGGGGTATACCGGTGATGATTGGATGTCGCTGCAGTCACTACACTCGATGACAGCACTATACTTACAGGCGGTGAGGCGTGGTCTGAGTTGAGCTCGGAGGACGACCTACCTTTCACTCTCTGCGTGCGGCCTCCGGGTTCTCCTTTGATCTGTGCCTGCTCGAGGCTTTGATGGCTGACAATTGGCTTAAGAAATATTAGTGGTGATTGAGGTGTAGCTTAGTGTTACTTCTAGCTCTATGATTCTAAGTTCACCTGAGATCAGGAATTAACTGAGAAGGATCCGGAGTATATTAAATAAGAAGGCTAAAGGTTTAGGTATTAATATAATAGAAATGGTTTATTAAACCAAAGGGGTTACAGGGCCTCCTGCCGGTTATTAATTCTAAATCCCTGGTTCAAATCCTAAGTCCTCCGGGAATCACTTTGCTCACCGTGGCGCTGACCTCGAGGATCTGGAGACAAGTAGTCAGGTCCAAGGGCGGAGAGAGACTGAGCGTGAGCCAACTTGTCCTCCTCGGGCCTGGAGCCAGTTCCGCCCCAGCGCCACCCACTCGGGCCTAGCGCCACCCCCTCTCCTGGTCGTGCGCACCACCTGCCTAGGGCTCTGCTCATCCCCACCCCTCACGGGGGGGTAGGGGTGACTCATAGCTACCCCTGCTACCCTTCTCCCTTCCCCCAGGGGATGCCGCGGGCCGCAGGACCCGGCATATCCTGACATCCCCGGGGGTCGAAAAATCGGCGCCGTCCTCGGTGACGAGAGGATACGGCTGGGCGTGAACGCGAGGGCGGGCAGCGGGAGATGAATGAAGTTACAGGCAGTGGTCGAGTCAGGAGAGGGGGAGGGGGGGCACAACCCCCGTGCTTGGGGCCCAAAACGGCCGTATAATCCGGATATATCTGGGGCCTAGTGCTCAAAGAGGCTATAAGGGCCTTAGACCAGAGGTGAATATATATTAACCGGAAAAAGATACAAGCACGGCGAATTGTTATACCTCCCCTCTAAGGATACGAAGGATTGAACCAGGGTAGACACACGTGTACACAATCAAAAGCGGACTAGAGTGACTCGGAAGGGCTGCATCAAACAGAAAATGCGCTACCAGCCACAGGTTGAGTAGGCAACGGGGAAGCAGCCCTTCCGAACGGCAGGAGGCGTGAAAAAATACAAAGCACAGAACACATACAGAATACAAACTGCACCAGAGATCGTAGCTCACACAAAAAATAAAATGCGGTGCATTTCCATTGTCGTACGGTTATAATTCAATCGGATGACGAGACGACAGCAGGTGTAAATCACGCTAAAGTCTGGCTGAACGCAAGGTGTTGCCTCGCGAACAGCACAATAACTTTAAAAGAGAGAAAAAAAACCAGTCCACTTTCTCTCTCCGTTGAGCAGGCACAGTCACTGGCCGGTTGTATGACTTAGTATGATAAATATTGAGAATATAGCCCCCTTGAACAGGGTTTGTTATGTATAAAAAAAAATTGAAAAGCATAATAAAAATGCCATCGGCTAATCACTAGGGCACCAAGTGCACCTGGCGGTCGCAAAAGTAGTTGTAGCACATTCACTGATTATCACTCACGGCAGATGGGCGGAGAAGCGGCGGCCGGGCGTGGACACGTACCCGAAGGACAGCTGTCCGGACGAGGGCGTGCGGACATGGCCGCGCGCTCTGGGGTTCCACGCGGCGGCCGCGGCTTCCGGCGGAGGCCGCGCGGCGGCCGGTGGTGCAGGCGATGAGGGGGCCGGGGCGCCTCCACAGGCGTCTCGGCAGGGTGAGGCGGGCGGGGCGCCCGGCCCGGCGAAGTCGGCTCGCAGCACCGGCGCACCTTGCAGGGGCAGGGCCGGCGACCGGGGCAGGGGACCCGAGGGCCCTTGCTGTGCTGGCGGTGACGGAGCGGAGTCTTGGTGGTTGTGTGCGGCGGCTTGTGCGAGGGGCGCACGACGCCGGCGCCACAAAGTCGCGCACTCGGCGACACTGGCCAGGAGGCGGTGGCAGGCAGCGACGACCGCAGCCTCGAGGAGGGCGTCCTCGGAGGGATCGGGGAAGAGGCAGAGCACTTCTTCCGCAGCCGTGCGCACCTGCCGGAGCGTTTGGAGGCCGATGTAGCGTTGCTCGTCGGCAGCTGGGACGTCGATTGTTCGGAGCCGGGCGACTGTGATTGCGACGCCATCAAGAACCCCGAGAAGTTTGTATGCAGAAGTGGAGGCCATGGTGCCGCCAGGCGGGAGTGATGGCAGTGAATGTGCGGCGGCAGGTGTTGCTGATGCTGGCGGCTGGTGCTGGTTGGTTGCTGGTGTAGGTGCTAGTGGCGGTGGTTGCAGTGGCCGGACGTTGACTGGCGCAGCAGGAAGTGCGCTGGACCCGGGCGGGCAGGGAAGCGGCAGGGGTGGAGGGGTTGGGGTGGAGGGTGGCAGGGGGGGGGGGTTGATTTAGAGACTAGTGACGGGAGATGAGGGGCGCGGGGCAGGGTCGGTGGCGTCAAGCCACCGCAAGAAGTCGGCCTCGTACCCGGGCTCTTCCGGGTACATGGGCGCCATAGCCGCATCAGGTGTTGTCAGCAACGACTCTGCGGAGGGCGGCGGGGATGGGGTGGTTGGAGGTACTAATTGGGGTAGGTCTTGGATGACATCGGGGGTGGGCGCGACGGTGGCCGTCGGCGTGGCGGGGGAAGGAGTGGAAGGGGAGGAGGGGGGTAGCGGTTGTTCCGGGGCCTGTGGGTGGCCGGCGGCTGGGGGTTGGAGGGGGGCCGACGGTGCGGCCGCGCCCGGGTGGGGTGAGCCGGCCGGGGTCGGAACGGGGGCAGCACGGGGAGATGGCCGGGATGAAGCTGCCGGCCGGGCCCGGGGAGCCGGCCTTTGTGCGCGCGCCGGACGGCGCTGCGGCGGGCGGGTGAGGGGCGGGGCCGGTGACGAGCTTACAGGTGCGTTAGGGGGGCGAACGGTGGGGAGGTCAAGGAGACTGGGGATCCGGTACTCCAGCGACGTATCCACTTGTAATGGTCTGGAGTAGGCCGGCAGCAGGGGGGCGATGCGGCCTGGACGGTCACCAGCCGGGGGAGGGTTTGGAGGTGAGCGTGGGGCAGGGCCGGACCGTTGGGGGCCAAGGGGCCGGGCGGGTGGTGACGGACGGGGAGCAGGAGTGGAGCGGGGAGGGGGACGGGGCCGGCCGGAGTCCATGGGGAGGAATTTATGGATGGGCGTGCTGCAGACGATGCACGCCTGCTGCCGCGCCGAGGCAACGTCCAGGGGGCCCACTGTTTGGCCCGTGTGGGATTCATGAGCCACCGCATGCACCGCGTCGGTGTAGTCTTCGGCACAGCCCTCGTGGGTGTAGGCGGAGGGCCCGTGCGCGAAGATCCACACGACGAATGCGTAAACGGTGCGCACTAGCACCGTGCCCGCAGGGATGGCTTCAGTTGTTCGCACATGGGCGCTAGGCCCAGCGGAGCGCCACCAGGTCTGTGCTCGCGTAGTGGAGCGAGCGGCGGGCTGGGCGGTGACGGGCGACCGGGCACCGCGCCGGCGGTGGCTCCGCTGGGGCCTGGCGTCGGACGACCGCGGGACCGGCATGGTTTGCTGATGCGGCACGGTCCTGGGCAGCGGTGACGTCGGCGGGCAGGGCGTAGGCGTAGTTATCGAAGTTGGCGGACGACGGGCGCGGTGGTGTGGCCAAACACACTCGCAGGTCACTCCTCGCTGTGTGGTACGCCGCGAGTGTGGCAAGGTTTAGGCCGTCGTCCGCGGTGGGCACCAAGGCGATGGCGTGCGGATGAATGCGGGTGAGCGTGGCCTCGACGGAGCGGAGTATTCCAAGGATGGTTCGCCACTGGCGGGGCGAAAAAGCGCAAGCGCGCTGACGCACTGCACGGATAGTCGCTTGAAGTTGACCGAGCGTATCAAGCAAGCGGGCGGTGACCTCACGTGAGGGCATAGGCGCGCACGGGCGAACGGAAGAGTCTGATGCTGCCACGGAGACCGAGCGTTCAAGTCTCCGGGACGAGCAGGGCAGAGCAACTGAAGGCTAGGGCCGGGGGCGGGTGTCCGCTAGGGGTGGCACAGCCGCGGGCTGGACCGGGGGGTGGTGGAAGGGGAGGGGGCGCGGTCAGATTTTGGCAAATTCGGGAGGTGGACGGAAGAGAGGAAGTGGGAGAGATTGGGCTCGTGCCGGACACGAGCGGTCCGGGGAGGGTGGAAGTAAGGGGGAGGGGGGGGGGGGGGGAATGGCGTGTGCGGCGGCCAATATGAGGTCAGGAGTGGCCGCCAGAAGGTGACCGTGGTCGCGTACCGGGTGACCAGGGTAGGGAAGCTTATAGCCGGCGAAGGGAGGGGAGGGGGGGGGGGGGGCTGTCGCGCACACGCGCGGTTTGGAGGCGCAGGGACTTAGCTGGCGCTGGGATGGGGCTCGAGGCGTATGAAGCGGAGAGAGTGGGGCAGGGCAGGGCACGTGGACCGGGCCGTGGCCAGCGTATTCAGGGGTGCCGCTTAAGTATGGGAGAATAAAATGACTGTTTGATTTAGGCATACAGCGCTAACGAGGCGGCCCGGAGAGGGGGGGGGCAGTAGATCAGGGGGACCGTACGACGTGGCGTGCGGCGGCCGACGGGCAGGCATCACCTGCTATATTGGGCGCACCGACTGGCCGGTCAGAAACGACCGGGACCCGAGCGGACGTAGGGGTGAGAGCGTCGGGTCCGGAGGGGACGGGACTGACGGGGCTCGGGGGGCGGGGCCAGCCTCCGGGCGCCGCACAGGGAGGAAGCGGGAGGAGTCCGGGGCTGGGATCGGATGCAGGTGGAAGCGGGGTGGCCGGACTCTCGTGTGGCGGTTGCGTCTGAGGGGGGTCGTACAGAGGGTTAAGACGCAGTACTAGAGTCGAACGAAGGGGCTTAGAGGGACGAGGCTCGGCATACTCGGGCTCGGGCAATACCGCGGGTTTAGACGCATTGGGGAACAGCCATCGCAGCGAATGGAGGACCGGGCCACTGGGTTGGGCCGGGGACAGGCGCAGTTCGGGGTGAGAGGCCGCAGCCGGGGTCTCGGTTGGCGGAGTAGTAGGTGATGGGGTTGCTTCCAGGGCCGCGTCGGCTGGCGCCGGGGCGAGGCGGGGCTTGGTTTTTGGGCCAGGGGCTGTGGCAAGCCGAGAGCTGTGCTTTTTAGACGGCCGCGGGAAAGTGGCCGCCTGGTCGGCAATAGGGACCGTGACGCAGCGCCGAGCTTGTGTCGGCGTGGTAACCACTTGTAGCGACCGCTGGGAAGTAGGGGCGGGGTCCCAGGGAGCAGGCTGGTAAAGAAAGGCTGAGAGCGGATTAGCCTGCGGGTGGGCCGGAAAGGACGGCCAAAGTGACACGGTGGGTGCCTGTTGCGGCGGCGGGGGGGCTGGGGGTAGCACTGGATGGGTTTGCGGGGGAGGGGGGTGGGAGGAGCGGGCTCCGGGGAGTACCGCCGAGGCAAACGGGCGGGCAAGTGCGTCCGCTATTGAGACGCAACACCCGGCGGAGCCTCGGCAGAGAGCCGTGATCGCCTCTCCCGAAATAATGGAATGGATTACGGTACGGGCGAGGCCCCATATAATACTCAGGGCTACAAAAATGCTTGCATAATGGCCGAACTGAGCTATGACTGCCATTATTGTCGTCCACCAGGAGCCGAACAACAGGCTGGATACCGACCAAGCTAAACTAGAGAGGTCAGCGGGCGTGAGGGCATTAAATAGATTGTAAATGTCGGGGAGGTCTACTACCCCGGGCGGCAAAGACCCGAGGGCCCGCTGAGTGACCGTCTGCACAAAGGCGTCGCGGCGGGAAGGGTAATTTGCGGCCTCGACAAACTGACGGACCGTAGCCTGGGAATAAGGCCCGAGGTGGCCAAGACGGTCATGAAGGGCGATAGTAGGGGGGGCAGCCGCAATTGGGGAAAGAGGAACCGGGTCGGTTCCTGGGGTGGAAACCGACGGCGTGAAGGCAACCCATTTATCTTGGATAAAATACAGAATAGGAAACTGTGCCGAGCATGGAATGACAGAAGAGGAATCAGTGAGAATTTTGGATTCAGGGTGAACGAAAAGTGGGCGCCCATTATAGGTCACGGGTATATGGGTATAACAAGCCGTCAGGTCAGTGCGCACTGCAGCTGTAACCGAGTGGCATGCTGCAACGAACAGGGCTTGGCCACGGCGGACGGCCGTAAGGCCGTCGGATGAGCGGTTGGCGAAAAGATTGGCCCCGTACAACTCGGCTCGGGCCATGGCTAAAGTATTAGTGAGAATTTCAAAACGCCGCTGGCAGTGCTGGACTGCCGCCCACTGGGATAATGACTTAATGCGATTTTGCGTAAAAAACTCTTGAAGCGCGGCACTGGCGCTAACTAGAAACTGGAGGTCAAAATCACCCGGGCGAATGGGGCCGGGGCGATACAAGCCCAGAAAGGTTTCCGTTGCGAAAACCAACATAACCCGCGGGAATTCAGTGTGGTACGCTCGCGCTTCGTAAAACTCAACGGATTGGCGCGTATTCACAAAGAGCCCGAACACTTGGGAATCAGACTCTACGGATACGAAGGACGAGTTGTGTTTCTCGTCGGATAAATTCGTGACATTCACTGGACCAGAGTAAATGACATCATACCTTTGCTCCCGAGTGAGGTTGACGGGAAGTTTCCAGTAGATGGTACCGTAGCTGTCAGTATTAAAGCACTCTTCTTTAGACGCGGGGCAGGAGACGCCGTTGGGCAGGATGACGACATCGTTGTGTATGTCATAGTGAGCGGTCTTTATAGAAGGGGTGAGGTGCACACGAAAACCATCACTATCAGTACACATGAGGGGAAGATGCGTAAGGTGACGGATAGTGGTTGTTGTGTTGAGGGCAATATGATAGATAGGGGTACCCATGACGGTGGCGTTGCGATAGTTAATCATCATTTGGCACTCCTCGACGGGAATAAGGAGCGTGATGTCCTCGTATCTGCCGTACCGCGGACGGAAGAAAACGCGGAATAAATAATTATAACAAGGGGTGGACGTGTAGGCTCGCACAAAGCATGAATAGACGGTAATAGGAATCAGTGTTTTCTCCTGGAGAATGGCGGCGAACGTTGGGGCCGGCTGAGGAATTTCGGAAAAGGCCGGGCACGGTGCTGGCGCGCGCAAATCCAGGAGAGCGTGTGCTTTCGATCCTTCGTTGCAATTGAAAGCATCGACGTGCAAGGGAGGGGCGCTTGGGGTTCCACTCATAGACATGGCGGGCTGACTGGTTATCGGCTGAAAGCCCGCGATCAACACGGAGCCTAACAGCAGAACCGCGCCGAGCGTGCGGCTGCGGCTCCCGGGCAGCCACGCGAGACGCGAGCGCTGACACGGAAGGCGCGCCATCACGGCTAGCCCCATCCGTGCTGACAGGACGGGCCCCTAGAACAGCGCGTGAGAGCGACGTGTAAGGGCAGGGAGCCAGGAAAGAGAGAGAGAAGACACGAGATAAAACCGATGAGGGGAGAAAAAGAAAAAAAAATAGTGCGAGAACTCAGGGGCATGAAGCAGCAAGCAAATACACGGCCGGCATGGGAAGGGGCACGGCAGGGGGGGGGGGGGGGGGGGGGGGGGGGTTAGTAATACCGGGGACAGCGGGGGCTGGGTGCATAGATACGAGATTGCTGAGGATAGGGCAGGCGGGGCCCGCGGGGTGCGTGGTGTCCACCGCAGGGCACCGGCCGAGGGGCCACGCGCCGAAACGGGGGGCGAGGGCCACGGGCAGGTTTGGGGACCGAACAGCTGCGCGCTGTGCCGGCCGGGGCCTCCGGGGTTACTGGGGCTGTCGGGGCCGCCGGGGGCAGCGGCCGGGAGACAGTTGGTACAAACATATGCATGTTTGGCCGAGTTGTCGGTTTTTCATAGAAGTAGATGATGATGCCAGAATCTTGAAACGCGGGAAAAAGGAAATCGCGCATCCGCAGGGAGGGGGTTTGGAACGGGAGCTCGCAACAGAGGGCAATTGAAGGAATGGCTCGCTGGGTGAGCCAGTCCGCAAGGCGAGTAAGAGCGCGGTCTAAGGCTCGCGGGGAAAGAGTTCCGTCCCGGGAGAGGCGGGGCTGAACAGCGAGCAGGACGCGCTGACGGCGATAGAAGGTCTTAACAGAAGGGGTTGGACCCGCCTGTCTGCGAAATTCGCGCTGAATGTCAAAGAGCTGATGAATACGGCTGGGAAAATCAGTTTTATGGAATTGTTGCCACGGATGAGCAAAAAACGTAATGGGGAGGTGAGGGGCGCAGGCAAGAATGTCCGCTGACAAAGGGTGGGGGTGGGCCATAGCAAAAGTGGGAATGTATAGGGGAAAATGAAGAAAGGAGCGACACGCGCAAAAAAAAAAAACAAGACAAAATCAGACAAAGGTATGGTGTGGACGGAGAGCGTGAGGCCGGGATCTGGCGGGGGGGGGGGGGATTTACAAGAGGCGGGAGAGAGTCCACACGGTAAGCGAGAGAAGAAGAGCTGTGAAGAGGAGGACAGCGGCTACCTGGACAGAGACCGCTACACTCATACCACTTAAGGGGGGGTGGGGCACGGGGAGAAGCGAGAATCAGAACGCGATGCGTCCTGTTGTGCGGACGACGGCAGGGGGGCGGGTCCCTTCGGCTCGTGCGAAGCAAAGCACGAGGAAGTCAGTCTGGGCCCTGACCTGGAACAAGAGGGAACGTCCTTGTTAGACGGGGATGCGGCCGAGGAGAAGGGGTCAACCGCGTTGCAAGAAGGCTGCGGGGGGTACGTGGCCGAAGTGGAAGGGACCAGGTGCGACCTTTGAATGTCCAGTTGAGAGCTGAAAAACGGCCCCAGCGAATGTATTGCTGGGGGCGGAGCGGGATGAGAGGGGGGTGGGGTGAGGGTGAGGGCGAGGGCGAGCGCATGGGCGCCCGTGAGGACATGACGAGTGACAGGGGCATTGGATCGTCATATGAATCATTTGGGCGATCTGGCAGCTGATTGGTGGGGCCGCTGGCCGTTAGACAGTCCGGAATGGTGGCATTAGGGATGGACAGCAGAAGGGGGCCTGGCGCGGGCCACCCGCATAGGGGAAAGGATAGCAATGAACTTCCACCGGGGAGGCATGAAAAGCCGTAAGCGCGGACTCAACCACGTTTTTGGGGGTGCCGCGCATGCCGGGGCAGGCGAGCGCGAGGGCCACAGAGGGAATCTGATAGGTCTCTAGGTATTGAGCGAGGCGGCCTACGGCCGTCTGAAGCAACCTAGTGGTGAGGTAGCCATTGCGCAGTGTGAGCCTGACAGCGATCAGCTGATGGGTGCCACACTGCAAAGGGACGATCGTGTCGCCGCCTATAACAAGGCGAAGCCGCTCTCGAATGCCGAAGCGCTGATTCAAATAAGAAGGCAAGTCTGGTGGACGATATTGGTGCGTGCGGCCGATGAAGAAAGCAATAGGACGGTCTGCCGGATTTTCAAGGACATCGCACCCGAGCTGAAGGTACACTCCTGGCATTGTTGTTATGGAAAGGTGCTGACAAGATGTCACGCCAAGGGGGGAGAAAGAGGCGAAAACAATGAAGCGCCAGGGACAACGCGGAGCCGCTTGGGCAGCAAGCACGGCGAGAACAGAGCAGGCGTTAACGGGTAGAGGCGGGAAGGGATGAGAGAGAGAGAAAAAAAAAAAAGAAGGGGGGGGGGATTAGAGGATGAGGATGCAAACGCAAACTAAAAGCAATATTTGGGCCCCAGAAAGGACTATCATGGCCAGACTAAAGGGACGGTCCACATTGGGCACAAATTGACACATCCCTAGAGCAATGCACGGATTTAAGAGGGGACGGGAGTATTGTTGGAAGTGTGAGTATACTGCGACAGTTGCGCCAGTGGCCGCAAGGAGTGGCTGCGCGAATGGGCCTGCAACAGAGCAGATCGAACGGAAAAATAAAATTACGGACCTGGCAAGACAGGCTGGTGGCGGGGTGCGGCGCGAGACTGCCGGGGCCTGCCGGATATTAGGTGTAGCTGAGAGTACGGGCGGAGGGGGGGGGGGGTTAAAAGGATTATAACGGGTTGACTCAAGCCGGACGAAGGCGTTTACAACGGACAACGCGAAATCGGGCCGGTCAACGTGTGACGGGCACGCACGCCGCTATTTGAAACGATATGGAGCATGCCAATGAGAAGATTGAAGACGGCATACGGAAGTTTCACCACAAACGCCATCTTGACGAAGCACACAGCGAGAGCAACTGGCCGGCGACCGACAATTGAAAGGTAAGTTTGAATTACGCGCCAAACGGGCAGCTTCGGAAAGAACGACAGTTGCTGCAGTCGCCGCGCGCTGTGGTCGCTGTTTATTTTGTTTTTTGACGAGGAGCGAGCTCGCAACAGCTAAGGGATAGGCGAGGGGGGGGGGGGGGGTGGTTCTGCAGGAGCAGAAGACTGGAGGAGTGGGAGAATCGACAGGGATGACAAAGTCGGGTGTGTTGGGTAAAAACAGGGGAGCCACCGGATTGGTCTTGCCGACGAAAGACGGGGGGTAGGGGAAGAGGGGTCGCCGGGCTCTTGAGGCCGGGAGAGAAGGGGGGGGGGGGGGGTCCGGGAGAGGTACTCCTGGAGGACAGACAACGTCTGCACACGAATTAGTCAAGTCGGGGACTCGAAGGCGTGTGGACGGAGAAGCCAGGGGCGGGAGTTGGGGAGCAGCACCAGCGGGGAGGGCCGCCTGTAGGCCGGGGCGGCCGACGAGGGACAACCAAAGATCGGGGATCGGGTCAGGCGGTAGTGGAACCACCACCAGCTTTATGGATCCACCGCTGCAAGCGGGGAACAGGAACCCTGGGCCACGCCGGGGACACGAAGGTAAGGGTAATAAAGGCAAGCTACGCTAACTGGGCGCCCGGTGTGGCAGACAAGCACGTTTTCGGGGACGGGGGCCTAGAAGGAAAAGAGGTGTGGGCGCGGTGGCAGGGGCTGAGCGTGATGAGAGACTCGACCCAGGAGGAGAAAGAGTGATTTTAAAAAAAAAAATTTAAACGAAAAAATAGAGGTTCAGTGTATGTGTGTTTGTTGTTACAGGAATGCATCAGCGAGTTTATGAACGCGTTGACGGAGAGGCGGCCAGAAGGGCTGCTTCTGGTGAGGAGAAGGGAGGTCTGCGGAGGAGATGCCTTCGCGGGATTAATCACCGCGGGAGAGAGACGCGTGTTGCGGGGTGCTGAAGCAACACCTATGGTAAGTACCTGTGGCCAAACTTGTGTGTGTCAGTGAATATGTGTTGATTGTGTTGGCGTAGTCGGCGCGCCAGTGCGCCAAAGGCAGAGCCAAAAAAAATGAAAATGGGGAGAAAAAAAAAGGAAAGAAGAAAAGGAAAAAAGCAAGAACGGGGGGGGGGGGGGGGGGGGTCGCGATAGAGGGGCGCTTTTCGGAGCGCAAGGGCGTAAACCGTGGTTACGCAACGAGCCGAGGCGGCGGGAAGGGCCGCGAAACGGATGGGGGGAGGGAGAAACTAGAGGCGGCGCCAAAGAGGAGGCGTAGGCCGCGGGTGTGTGTGGCGCTGCCTCGCGAGGCTCGGCCGACAAAGTGTGAGCCGGCCGTGTTACCGCGGCGACCGCACGCGACAATTGCCGGTCAGGGGCTGAAGTGCAAAAAGACGTTTGAAGGAAGACGTTTACGGGGACGGGCGCGGCAGCGATTGAGTGCAAACGCCGGCGCAATGGCGCGCGCTCGCGTACGTAAAGGTGTCACGCTAGTTTTGGAACGTGAGAGACTTTGACCACGGAGATAATGCGGGGGGCGGGGGGTGGGAGGGGGGGGGGGGTTACTCCGGTGATCGAAAATGACGCGCTTTAATTTCATGTTTGTTCTCTGTCCGACAGGATGGCCGCGGAGGCTCGCGACCGTGGAGCAGGGCCAGGCGAGAGCCTGCCAAAAGCCGCACTCGCTGGCGCGTGGGGCGGGTTGCGGACCGGGTGGAGACGGCCTGTGGAGGACTGTCTCCATCCTCATCACCTTATGTGTGATCTCCACGGAATCAAGATGTTGCTCCCATGCTGCCTAATGCTGGGCTGGTAGCCTGGGAACAATCCCAGCTTAAATGCAGGGGGTTGAATTGGCGTTAGCATCGGAATAGTCTCGACCAACGAGCTGCAGCGGCAGCCCGCTGATGCGCGTGCGGGGAAGGGGATTGTACACTTGCGCGTAAGCGTAGCTCTGCAGCCCGCTGATGCGCGTGCGGGGAAGGGGATTGTAGACTTGCGCGTAAGCGTAGCCTCCGTGCTATACCTCGCCTACTTCTTTGATGGTAATGGTGAATACTACACTGTTATCCTTATTTTTGATAGTAATAGTAGATACGGCACTATTGCCCCTATTAGAAGAAGTCCATTTCAGGACAGGGACAAGGAGGGGGGGGGGGGGGTGCAGGCGCTTATGGCTGTTGCGGCCTTCCCTGTAAGACGGGGAGGGGACCGAGTCCGGAACACAGGACAGGGGGACCGGCCGTAAGCGACGGGTCGGTCGGCGGGGCGTCGTACCGCAAAAATAAATGGGCCAAGATATTGGCAGGCACGGGGCTGTGGGTCAGCAAGGGTCCAAGGGTGGCTGGAGGGGGGCCGGTGGACGGAGATGGCAGCACCCACAGGTGTCGCGGGGGCTGCGTGGTCAAAGCTGCGTTTTTTAGATACGTCCAGAACTGGTGAGCCGGAACAGGACCGCCCGCCGGTTCGCGTATGATCAAGGTGGGGACTTGCCACCAATCGCGGCCAGGGAAGTGCCAATACGGGATGGACACGGCCAAAGAACTATTGTGCACGTCAACGATCCAACCAAACTTATTACGTACGACAGCCAGGAACGCCCGGCCAAGTGTTCCTAGTTGTACGAGCTGGGGCAGTATGGGGGCCACACGATAGGTAGTTATGGCCTGGTCAAGGATGTCCATCCAAGGGCGGCTGGACGCAGGGTTGGACATGGGGTCAATGGGGCGGGTGTAAAGGAGGCCACCAGTGCGCAAAGAATCACGAAATTGGAAGCCTTGAAGGTATGGTTGAAACTGCGCGGAGACAGGCACAGGTGACAAAATGACTTCTTTAATGTGGGTTTCGTGCTCCAGGAACGCACGGAGTACGAACAGTTCGCCGGACTCGGAGTCGTTTAGCTCCGGCGCGTGTATGAGAACGTGTATTGACGAATAGGGGGCCCAGCCATCACCCCAGAGGTCAAAGGCGCTGCTCACGCAGATGGTACCGCAAGAATCAATGTAGCAGCCGCGGCGGCGCAGCTCGTTAACGACCTCAGCCGTGGAGAGCGGCGCAGGGGGCGCTTCGCGAAGGAGATCGGGTATGCTACGGAAGACGAGCGATGCCAGAACCGGGATGGGCGCAGGGAATGCAGGCGCCACCATGGCGGAATCAGAGGCCGTGGCCCGTGGCCCGGCCAACGCAGAGTCGGACAGGGTCACACTGGGCGGGTCGGTGGGCGGCGCGCCGTGCGAGCAGGGCGACGCGTCAAAGCCAGGAGGCGGCGGCAGGACTGGGAAACTCCCGTGCAGGGAGCCGGATGACACACCTGCCGGCTGGCGGACGGCGGCAAAGGCACTCGGGAGCTGGCCAGTGGTTGGCGCGGGTGTGGGCAAGACTGGGTCGTGAGAGGCAAGGGGGCGCCACAACGGTGGGTTGTTGGACGGGTGGGCCATAGCTGAGTACAGTCGGTGCCGGGTCTCTTACGGGAGGTGGGTAAGAGGACGGCCAAAAGGGACTGCTAGCATAGGCACTGACGACAGGTAGGGGGCTAACGAATGGCCAGGCTCAAAGCAAAACAGCGGCAGCGGTGCGTATGCTAATAGTAGGGGGCGCTCACTAGAGGCAGAAGTCGTGGGGTGAACCACGCGGGTACTTACTACAAGAGAAGTGAAGTGGGACCAGGCAGCGGGATTACCAAGAGGCTCGTGGCAGAGGGCAGAGGCAAAACAGGACGCGTCTGTCGGACACCGCGGCGGAGAACAATATGTCGCGGCCGCTCGCGGAGTCGGCCCGCGAGGCGGCGGGCACCCGCGAGGGGGTGGGCCGCGGTCGGCGGCCACCCAGGGTGGGTGGGGAGGGGTGTAGCCAGGGTGGGGTTGCGCGGAGCAGGTCCCGCACGGGCTCGGCGCCACTACTTGAGGCGCGATAGGGGAGGGGAAGGTGACTTGAACGCGCGCGGACAGGCTTGTGCCTGTACCGCGGGCAGCTGCGACGCCAATTGGCGGAGCGGTCTCTCGGCCGGAACCGGGAGGGGCGGCTGAGGAGGGAGGCTGACGAGGGTGCTTCGGGAGGACGATGGGGGGGGGGGGGCTGCCACTCAGTCAAATGAGGTAGTCTCGTAAATATCCGTGTCCATCTGCCGGCGGTGGGGCAGGCGGATTCCGGGCGTGACGCCCGGTGACCGCTGGTGGACCCCGCCGGCCAGTGATCAGCGCTTGAAGGGGGAGAGAGAGACAGCGAAAAGAAAGGCAAGGAGGGAAACGAGGGGGGGGGGGGAATGCCAGCGCGTAGGGCTCTAACGGGCCGGGGACAGGCCCGCGTATTGTATCGATGAGGCCGGCGGTCGGGATGCTTACTCCGACGCAGACGGCTCCCTCGTGCCGAGTAGCGCTTGAGAAGGGGTGAGGAGGGGGGGGGGGGGGGATTGATCGCATGCGGCGGCTTGTTCACGGAATGCACGTGGGCTGCCGTGATGAGTCACAAAGTTCCTCTAGCCAAGGTGATAACGCGGGGACCACGCGGCGACAGCTGAATGGCTGCCCAATTAGGTTATTACCAGGGGGGGGGGGGGGGGGGGTTTCGGACCGCCGACTGGGGTGCGGAGGGCTGCCGGTGAGGGGACCGGGCAGTGTCCAGAGGGGAAGTCGGTTTACCGAAAACGGGAAAAAGGACTGAAGCGCGCTGCCACCGCCACAACGGCGCACCACTGGGGCTTAACCGGACGCCATACAAAACTAAGTTATATTCTAACGGTCGGCCGACCTTAGTTATTCTAGGGGTACTATAGTAAGGGCGCTACGAGCGAGACGAATGTCTGAGTTACGATGAGAGTGGGTCAAAAGTACAGTGCAGCAGCTTCAAGCTGGGCACGATCATATATATATATATACCTGCCATGGGTAGCAATTTCCAGAAACAGACGTCAAGTAAAAACGGCGCGCCGGGGCCAAACATTGGGCCGGGCGGGCTAGTAAGTAACGGGCGGGCGGGCCGATGCATACAGCAGATGCGGCCATGATGCCAGGCCAAGTCGGTAGAACGACAATAGGAGGGTTGAACTGTTGCAACCATGGGGGGGATGTCCACTGGCCACTGTCGGGCGGCGGAGTATCCAATACGGCCTCACGCGGGCAGCGTGAGAGGAGCGCATAACAAGCGCGATAAGAAGGCAGGACTGCTGGACCAGAGCAGAGGTAGCGAGAATTAGTCCCGGGACTTTACTAAAATAGCGTACGATACCGGGGCGTCCGGATTAGGTTAACATATAAATAGTGTCTTGGGGGTGTGCACTCCACCCGAGACCATTAAAGTAGGGTCTTAAAATGTAAACTACAACTAGGCGTGGGTACTAAGCCGGGGTGGCCGGGCGGGCAGGGCGGTGAGGAGGCGAGGCCGCGTGGTCAAAAATGAACGATTGGTAGGCAGCGAAACAGAAAGATCAAGGGAGGGGCGAGCGACAAAGAGGGGCCGGGCTGGACCGCAGCCGGCCATAACGTGGGGGCAGTGAAATGGCCGAAGCTGGACGCGGGGAGGGGGGGGGGGCATTGTCTGATCCCGTGTGGGATGCTAACGAGCGCTGGGAGGCGGGAGGGGACGGAGGCCAGCGGAACGGAGGCCTGAGTGGCGGGCAGAGGGGTGGGTGGGCAGAGGGTGGGGGGGGGGGGGGGGGGGTTAGGGGAGGGGGTTGACGGGGACGACGGCTAATCCGTGTCGCCTATAAAAATTGCTTTTTGGGGCTCAGGTGCCACGAGGAAAGGTGGGCGGGACACATACTTTTTAATATGCGAGGCATGGAACTTGCGATCCGCAAAACGACCTCTGATTTTAATACGGACAACATACGTACTCTCAGCTAGCTTAGCGATGACGCTATAGGGTCCCGCGTACCGAAACTCGAATTTAGCCGCGCGTTTTTTAGACTTGCGGAAGACAAGTACCTTGTCACCAACCGCGTGGACAACATGGCGGCGCTTACTGTCATAGTAGCGCTTATACAAGGCCTGTTGGGCTTTCAGGCGGTCAAGGGCTCGCGAGCGCAGCTCAAATTGCCGCAGCAATTTAGTGGCGCGCTGAACTGGCTGGGGCAGACAGAATTTAATGTGGGCTGGGAGGTGCGGCGCGTATCCGTGGAGAAACTCAAAGCTGGACACCCCAAGGGAGACGGATTTAGCGCTATTTATGCTAAGAAGGGCCGCTGGCAATGCGTCTGGCCAGTGGTCGCGAGCGCCGGAAATGAGCGGCGACAGACGCATCTGAATGTTGCGGATTGACGCTTCGGCCAACCCACTCGATGCGTGATGGCCAACCGCACTAAAGTGTATTTGGGTCCCCAACTGGGCCAAAAATTGCTTAAATTCCCGGGAAGTAAACTGCGAACCGGCGTCCACGATGACACGTCGGAAACACCCGTATTGCAAAAAATAACTTTTAAAATGCTGTATGACTTCCTTCGCCGTCAGTGTCTTAAGAGGGTAACCACTGACAAATCGCGAATAGAGGCATACGATAACAAGGATATACGCATGGCCGGATACAGAGGGCGGGCAGTACTGAATATCGGCAACAATGGCATCGGCCATTTCTACCGGTTCAATAGGGGTGAGGCGCCCCTCACCTTTGCCCTTATGTTTACGCTTCTGGCAGTCCTCACAAGATTGGACGTACAACTGCACGTCCTGCGTTTTGGTAGGCCAATAAAACATCTCGAGTCTGCTCAAAGTCTTAGCGACTCCGACATGGGCGGCCAGGAGCGAATCGTGGGCCTGGTATAATATTTGGGATCGAAGGGAGGATGGAATCCAAGGTTTGGGCGGGTCGCCCTTTAAATAGACGGCTCCTTCGATCAGGACACAGCGGCGTGCGCTGCGCACCGAGGCATCGTTTTCCAGGAGGGCATTCTTTACAGCCGCTACCTCTGGATCGGACGCCTGGTGGGCCGCCAAGTCGGCGACGCCAGGTGGCATTTCACTGACCATTGAAAGAATGTGCTCGTCTTTGAACAAAGGGTTGCAGCCCCCCGGGTCGGGGGCCTTCTCGGTGGGATCGGGGTATCGGGAAAGACTATCGGCCAGGAGGTTATTGGAACCGGGGCGGTAAACCACATCAAACGTGTACTCGCTGAGCACTGCCACGCAGCGCGCGACGCGAGCGGAAGGGGTGCGAAGCTTAGTGAGCTCTTTAAGGGCCTGACAGTCCGTTACGACCTGAAACTTTATTGGGCGCAACTCGGACGCGTATCTTTGAACACCACACGCAATGGCCAAAATTTCCAAGTGAAACGGGCTGTACTTTGCTTCGACAGCCGTCGTCTGACGACTATAAAAGGCGTACGGCTTAAAAATGCCATCGCGTTTTTGAAAAACGGCGAAGGCAATGCCCAAAATCGAGGCGTCACTTTCACAGCGTGTCTCGAGCTGGGGGTCAAAATGGAACAGAAGGGCCTGCGAAATGGAGTGATGCAGCTGCCGCACGGCGGACGTGTGCGCATCTGTCCAGCGGAACTCCGCGGGGGTCTGAGCAGCTGCTTGCGCAATGGGCCGAGCTATAATACTAAAACGAGGGCAAAAGGAGCGAAGGTAGCTCAGGTACCCGAGTATGGACTTGGCATGCTTGGGCGTCTTTGCGACCAACAGGGGCTGAAGTGCCTTAAGGCGGGACGGACAGGGGCGAAGGGTATTGAACGTGACCTCTAAACCAAGACAATCAACCTGCGGGTAGGCGAAAGTGACCTTACCAATACTGAAATACAGGTTGGCATCTCGCGTGAGTTGAAGAACTCGGCGCAGGCGTTCATTGTGCTGCTGCAGCGTGGCACCAACAATGAACATGTCATCGGCGTAGGAAAAAACGCCGTCCCACAATACTTCATTGTAAGCCTGGCTGATTACGTGGCAGAGCAGCGCCAAGGACGAGGCTTGGCCCATAGGGACGCGTTGGAGAGTCCAAACGGTGCCGTTAACGCGAAACGCACATCGTTTGGCGCTTTCGGCGTCAAGCGGGATTTGATAAAAGGCGCTCAAAAAATCGAGCTTAGTGAAATAATGATGGTGAGCTAAGTGGGCTACCAACTCCGAGGCTTTGGGGCAAACATAATTTATGCGCAAAAGTTGCTTGCCCACCTCTTTTTGGTCAATAATGAACCGATACTGGGGGGGAGCAGTTGGGTCACGCTGTGGTTTGCGAAGCAAATGAATGCGACTGTTCCACGGCGACTGGCCCTTTTTTACTATGCCGGCCGCCTCGAGCTGGCGGAGGTGAGCTGTGATCGCTTCAAGGCGCTCGCCGGTGTAACGGAGCGGCGGGACAAAGACCACGCCCCCTTCGGGGCGCATGGGCAAGGAAACCGAATATTTACAGACGCGGGTCATATCCGTGACTTTGGCAGCGAAAACGTCGCGGAACTCATTTAAAAGAGTTGCGATAGTGGCCCGCTCATGCGGGGCTAGCGCGGGGTTAATATCCCAATTTATAGGCTCAAGGCTTGGAGCGGCCTGCGTCTCGTACCCGTCGGGCAGACGCAGCTCGCAAGGCTGTGCGCCGGTAGGGAGGCTGCTCGCGGCGGCGTCGTCTGCTGGGAGCGCCGCAAGAAGTGGGGCGCGGGGTTGGGCTTCTGCCAGAGATACGCGGCCAATTCGGTGGCCGGCAGGAAAGAACGCCGGTTCTGCCGTCCTATTGGCTAGGATAACACATGCGACATGACGGCGGACAAGGATGTAAGGGTCAGCGGCGCCCAACGCACTCTGCGTGGCTGGGCCTAAGCGCAGCCAGCCAGGGGCAGGGAGGCGGGACGGGGCGACTGAAATGTAACAGACGCTAGCCCTTTGCGGATCGACTAGAAGGGGGACACGCGTGGAGACCACGTAATCACCGTCAAAACGCACATCAGGGCGAGTCAGGGTCAAGGGGTCACTGGTTGGCGCAGCCGGGCGCTTGCGTCTGGTTTCAGAGGGGGGGGTTGTGGGCTTGAGATGGGCGCGAAGCGTGCCCGCTTGGACCGACATAGAGTCCGACTCGAAGTCCATATACGCTTTGGCTTGATAAAGGAATTCAAGTCCCAATATGGCGTCATGAGTTAGGGACCCGCACACATAAATTTTATGCGGGATGGTGACTGTGCCGCACGTGACCTGGGCTGTAGTTGTGCCAAGAAGCGGCAGGATGTGGTCAGACGCGGTGCGCAGCTCAGGAAGGGGCGCAGCGGTATTGACCGCAGAGAGATCAAACAGTTGTGGGCGCGCTAACGAAAGGGTAGACCCGGAGTCAACTAGGGCGTATACGGCCACCTGATTTAATTTAATTTGAATCAGGTATTGCGTACGGGGTATGGGCGTGGCAGCGGGAGGCGGGTTGAGGGGAGCCGTTAGCGGATGGAGGATCACAGATGTGGGATGGGAGGGGGGGCAGGCTGCTGGCGGGTCCAGGGGAGGCCGACTCGAGAGGCGCGGGAAGGCGGCGGGGGCGAGGGGGGAGGTACCGAGGGGTCGGATTTGTCTGCTTCGGCTGCCTGCACCGGAGGCGGAGGAAGCGGCGGCGTGATCTGGGAATGGTCCGGCTGCTCTGCGTGCTTGGGGCTGGGCGGGACAGGGCAGGAGGCAACCTCCGGGGGGTCCGGTAGGGTCTCCTCGGCTATGGAGGAGAGAGGCGCCGACGGCAAAACCGCTGGCCGCTGGCCGCCTGGACGGGGGCTGTCGGGCCGCACGGCACCGGACGGCTGGGCTGGCGTCGGAGAAGGGGCCGGGGCAAGGGGCTTTGGTGCTGGCAAGGCGGACTGGGGGTGAAACGGTTCATAGTGAAACTCGGCATCTGGCTCTTTGGAGCGCAGGACCCGTAAAAAAACATTAGATTTAGCTGCCGCCGGCGTGTATACCCGGAGGTCCTGGGGCGTAAAAACAAACAGGGCGAGCCGAAGGATCTCCGCAATGGCTATGAGCGTGACGTGGTCACTGAAGAAGGACGGGGCTTCGCTGGGGGCATCAGCAGCGCTGGGGGCCGGGGGCCACGGGAAATAGGTCTGGCTAGCCAATGCGAAAAGGTTTTCGTTAGAGGCTTGGAAGCGACGGACCTTATTGCGCAGGGCATCGGCACGGGATGCTTTAGCGTAGTAAGCTTCGCACACTGCGACAAACAAATTAAATGGGGAAGGGGGAAGGGGTAAGGGCTGGACATTAGCGATGGGGAAAGGGTGACTGCGTGTGGCTACCGTACACGAGACGGGGCCTCGGCCGATCTTGTCAACCGAGGCGGAGGCATCTAGTTTTTTGGCTGGAATTCCCGGCGAATTCGACAGTCTGCAGTGGGATGAGCACCGCTACAAAAATCACACGACGGCGCGCGCCGCTGCTGCGGCGGGCTTGGGGGCCGGCGCTCGGCGTGAGGCACAGTGTATGAGCTCTCAGGCGCCCGATCGCGGTAACTGGGGTTAGTTATACGCTGGCGATCGTTGCGCTGCTGAGGGGGGGTCCGGGGGGGTTGACTGGACTGTCGCGGGCGGTCCTCGCGGGTTCGGTACCCTTCGTAGGACCGCGCACGTTGCTGGCCGTACTGGTTTGGCCACTGGGACCGCTGGCGGCCATTGTAGCCAGCCTGCGTCCCGAAGCCGCGGGAGCTGCCGTACGGCTGACGACCGAAATTTTGGCGGTCGTTATAGCGAGGGGGGTCAGGGCGGCCACGGTCCGAGTAGGGGCGTCCGCGTTGCGGGTAATCTCTGCCGGAGTTGGCCGGGGGGTAGCGGCCACTGTCTCGGCGGGGGTACTCGGACCGGTTGTCAAACCTTTGGGAAGGGTTGTAGGACCTGTTATCATGCTCGCGACTGCGGTCACGGCTGGGTTGATAGGCCTGACCGTCGGTGCGGCGGGAGGGAGGTGGGCGCTCGCCGGAGCTATCGCGCGAGCGGGGGTTGTAAGGGGTGCGGTTGTCTACCACCGCATGTGCGATATTATCCTGGGAGACTACAAGCGCCTGGATTTTATCCAGTATTTGCTTGAGCTGGTCTTTGTTGTCCTCCGGAATTTCCTTTTTAATAGGGACAGGACCGACCGCGCCGAGAGGCAGCGGTTGGCCGGCGAGACCCCACGGGGCGAACTTCGCCCAGTCAGGCAGCGGGGCTCCTTTGAGCAGGGCGCCCTGTGCGTGAGTGCGGTATACCGACTTCTGCGCACTTAAAAGGGCTTGCACAGCGTCCGTGAAATCCTTCACCGACGCGTATCCGACCGGGCGCACCGCCAGCGCGATGGCAGGGTCTAAGCCTTTATGGACCTCGCGGATGTGGTCGGCGACGTCGTTAATGTTGGCCTTGCGACACAACGTAACGACGTCTTGGGCATACATACGCACGCTTTCAGTAGGCAGCATGGTTCGACACTGCAATTGATCCTTATATTTTTGTAAGTCATCAACTGATTCGAAACCACTTTTCAAGCCAAGTTTGGCGGCGTCGTACATTTGCTGGACAGTGGCGTTAGCGCCAAGGGCTTTAATTTCGCGCTCGACGACGCGGGCTGCGTTGTCGGCGCACTGGGCCTCGAGGATAAATAATTTGGAGGCCGCGGGGAGATCAGGGTACATGGAGAAGAGGCGTTCGAGCTTATGCAGAAAGTCTTGAACATTTTCATCTGGCCTCCCGGAAAAGGTCGGGAGCTGGGGTTGCCAGGAAAAATTGGGAAGGAGAGGCGGGGGTGGATCCATCTCTGATTGCGAGGAGGTCGAAGAAGTACGAGAGGATCGGGACGAGTGGCTGCTCGAGGAAGCGGGAGGGGTGGGTGGTCGCGAGCCAGAGCCGGACTCGGTGGACTCGGACTGGGACGAGGGCGGGGATGCGTCGTCTGGGTCTCGGAGTCGGGCGCAGTGGACAAAGGGGAAGGCCGGTTGACTGTAATCGATTACCGTTTCTGGCACACTTCGAACAATTTCAGCTAGGGCGCGCTTCTTTTTAAGCTCTTGCCCGCGTTTGGCGTCGAAGTGGCGGATAAGGGCCAAGAGGGGGTGGGCGTTCAACCGGAGGACCGTGGCAGTTGGGTGTGGAGGGCGAACAACAAGCTGCACGCGTATACGCAAATGCTGGGGCAAGCGAGCGTTAAAGAGGTCGCGTGCTAGTTTTTTGCGATATTCTTTATGCTCGTTAGGCTTAAAAGCATTGGTCGCGCGGCTTGCAGTAAAAAGGATGGCTTCAACAACGACGCGCACGTCGGTGGCCGGGATGGGGGCTGGGAGGCCGATAAGGTAATAAGGAAACTCAGCGTTGGGAGCTGGAGCAACGCACTCAGCAACGGCGATTCGGCACCGCTCGAGAAGCTGCTTCCACTGACAGGGCGGGAAGGGCTGAGCCATCAATCGGCGCCGCCGAGAGGCAACAGACAAAGGTGAGGCATGGGAACCATGTCGGGGAGAGTGTTTTTGGTGGTGTCCGCCTCGGATCGATACGAGCTCTGGCTCTGCCGCTGCGGTAGGGGTCGATCTGGAGCGCCTGCACGACACCAGATAGGCAACCCAAACTGCGGCTGAGACGAAGAGATTGCCTATTGTCTAGGCGCTCGGGAAGCCAGAGTCCAGGAGTGGCGATACTCCGCTCTACAGCACTTCGAGCATGGGGTATACCGGTGATGATTGGATGTCGCTGCAGTCACTACACTCGATGACAGCACTATACTTACAGGCGGTGAGGCGTGGTCTGAGTTGAGCTCGGAGGACGACCTACCTTTCACTCTCTGCGTGCGGCCTCCGGGTTCTCCTTTGATCTGTGCCTGCTCGAGGCTTTGATGGCTGACAATTGGCTTAAGAAATATTAGTGGTGATTGAGGTGTAGCTTAGTGTTATTTCTAGCTCTATGATTCTAAGTTCACCTGAGATCAGGAATTAACTGAGAAGGATCCGGAGTATATTAAATAAGAAGGCTAAAGGTTTAGGTATTAATATAATAGAAATGGTTTATTAAACCAAAGGGGTTACAGGGCCTCCTGCCGGTTATTAATTCTAAATCCCTGGTTCAAATCCTAAGTCCTCCGGGAATCACTTTGCTCACCGTGGCGCTGACCTCGAGGATCTGGAGACAAGTAGTCAGGTCCAAGGGCGGAGAGAGACTGAGCGTGAGCCAACTTGTCCTCCTCGGGCCTGGAGCCAGTTCCGCCCCAGCGCCACCCACTCGGGCCTAGCGCCACCCCCTCTCCTGGTCGTGCGCACCACCTGCCTAGGGCTCTGCTCATCCCCACCCCTCACGGGGGGGTAGGGGTGACTCATAGCTACCCCTGCTACCCTTCTCCCTTCCCCCAGGGGATGCCGCGGGCCGCAGGACCCGGCATATCCTGACAGCGCGGCGTCCGAAAACAAGCTCAACCGTGCACGCCATTTCTCATACTGCCTGCATCTTATCCGCCCGTTCTGATTCCTACCTTGTTGTCAATTCCGGCTCAAACCTTCAGACTACACTTTTTTATTTGAAATTTTATTTGAAAACCACTCGCTGAACCGATTGGCGAAGCGTTAGCGTAGCCCTTATCCGAGTGGGATTGAAAAAAAGGGTTGTTTGCGACCAAATATATCGAGAACGAGCCCGACCGTGGGCCCCCCCCTCCCCCCATAAAAAATTATAGCGCTACAGGCATACTTGAAAGGATGGTATTTCCCAAATCGACACTAGGTCGAACACTGTAGTTCTCGGATTTGAGCAGGAGTTTCATAATCCAATAAGAGCAGGTCTCAAACGGGGTAATTTTTGGTTTTCAATTTCCGAAAGTTACAAAAATATTCTCAATTGCTCTATCTGGAATTTTAAATGTTCGATTATGTTGGTCCCACGATCATATCAAAGATATAAACACTGAGTTGATTTTGTATGGCCCAGCAATGTTTCGGATTTTAATTTAATTTAATTACTATTAGCAAAAACCTACAAGGATTTGGGAGGAATATTTTTTCACGCAAATACCAAAAGTGTAGTTATTACTCGACGTTAGAAATCTTTTTGGTCAGAATCGTATGTTTGGTTTTCTCAATCTTTTTCAATATGTTGATATGAAGTACCGCTCCCCTTAGTTGAAATTCTTTCATACAACGGAAGGTGCTTTGGGAATCCAGGATATGAGCCGGATCCTGCAGATCAAGCGCATTTTAATGCCTCGTCGGTATTTTTGGTGTCTAAACAAATTTCCGGAGGCGAGCTACTTTCCATCCTCTCTTGCGTTACCTCCTTTTTGGGCTTCGTCGGCAGAGCTATTAAGAAAGGAGTGCGGTCCGGAGAGGTTCCAGTGCGACGGCGAGACGCGCTGCATCGAAATCACGGAAAAGTGTGACGGCACGGCGCAGTGCGCTGACTTAAGCGACGAAAGTTCGTGCAACGGTGAGCGTCTAGAAACTGAAACCACTTAATCCCTTGTCACCACTGGGCCACTTTCGTTGCGTGCACATTGAATGCCAATTTTTATTATTTACTGGCGGTTTATACACACGACAGTTCTTTGTGTGTACCTTCACCATCACTATTGCGCACTATAAGATGTCTGACCCACCCCCTCAATTCTGAATACTCTGCACAATCATATTTTTATGCTGAGGGGGTATTCTTGGCAATTCTTGTTGTGTACATTCTAGTCCCACACCTTGCTCTATCCATTGGCATTGGATACTTGAATGAAGTATTCAAGGCTGGTAGTAAAGATAATTCGCTTTGCAGAAATATGAGAATAACCTGTATTTCCCGCGAGTATTTGAGCCTTTATTGAAGCACTCAGAGGTCCCCTGAGTCGTCCGAACACACGAAACTTGCACTCTATTACACACATTACGCCACCATTACACCTATTACACCCATTACGCCTTCTACACACCTATTACAGGTGTAACGACTACTCGCAGTGAATTCCCCCTCGGTTCATGCGCTAACTTAACATTAGCGCGTTACGTTAACGGCCCAAACGTAACGGGTTAACGTAAGCGCGTCACATTTCAAAATTAAATTTAACCCTGATTCTCAGTACACCACGTCAAAGTTAACTCACACGTGCGACACGTTTCGTTCGTCACGTAGCGGACTTGATCAAGCAGTACACTCCGTCCGTCCGTGAGTTGTTTTTATAGTTGACGTTGGGCACAGAGAATTTTCAACTATTTTAATCAGCTTGTTGCAGCGTGTTACAGCTCCCACTACCGAATTATTCGTCGGTGACAAAATAACCGCCTTCCTCGAATACGACCCTGCGTTTGAAGCCGTGGGCTTTCTTATGTGCAACGACGGCAACGTATGCAGCGAATTGGAGGTTTGGGTGTCGAAAGGCAGAATGCAGGGCTACTACGCGTCAACCGAATGCAACGAGTATGGCCTGGGTTGCAAAGCGGTGACGCATCAGGTAGGCACAGCGCACATTGCAGTCATTGGACTAAACATTTACTAAACTGCATCAAAGATGCCATAACAACACTCCTCTTAACTCCCTTGTCCATTCCTGATGAAGTCTGAGAGTCTGAGAAGTTTTGAAATACAGAACGCCGACGTAGTTTAAACTGGCGGGTGAATGTACGTAGGATATGCACAGTGCGCTCCGTTGTCACAAATTACAATTTTTCATTAGCCCGTCCCGACACGTCTCTTTAGAAACGGCAGGAGCCGGGCTTATAGTCTGATGCCGACTGTTTGTTCGTTCGGGCGGACGTGTGTACGCCGACTTATCGTTCATAGAAAAACTTCAAATTTTGATGATCAACTCCTTTTTTAACGTAGAATCACGTGCGGTGGCAGTAATTTTCGATTTGTACCGCATTTTTGATTAATGAAAATCTTTCTGTTTTTGTTTTTTGAGGTTAGGGTTGGCCGCCGCGCGCACACCATTACCATCGAGGCGCGCACAGGGACGGGCTCAGGCCAACGATTTTAATCGTAACAAATACATCTGCTTTTGGGCACTTCCAGGGAGACTTGAGGCGGGTGCCGAAGGCCCCCGCAAACGCCGCCGGCAGGCCAGGCTGCCCAAGTCCCCCTGTTGACGGAAGGGACGGGCCAGCTTTTTGAGATATGCAATGGTAATTCAAAAAGTTACGTACTCACTGCTGCCCTCAAGATGTCTGGAGACACTCCTCCCCGACACACTAAGACACCGTCTTGCGAGTACGAGAGGGGACCTGAACAACTTGACAGTTTTTTTTGCTTGAATTTCTTCAAGATATAGTGTATCTCTTCTTCAGAGGCATACACCTGAGGCCCAAGCTTCACCTTAAGAGTAAATGCAAAGCACAAGTAATGGAATGAGAAGGCATTTCAAATTGAAGACAATTTTAACTTTGAATAGAAAGATAAGTCTGTAGTCTTACAAAGCTCTCCTCTTCCGGGGGAGGCACAGAGTGCGGCACGGCAACCGCTTCAGCGCCGCCGTCACCTCTGCAATATCGTCTGCCGTCCTATCATTGGCAACCGGTAACGGTGCAACTGAAAAAAGATACACGGGGATATCAACAATTGCTCTTCCTGATGACATAAAAGTTGCGTAATGCCTAAATTCACCCTCAGCAGCAACTAGGACGACCTGGTCGAGCTCGTCCAGGGCCTCCTGCCGAGCGCCAATGGCCCTCGCTTGCTTTCAGGGTGGCCATGGCCCTCTTCCTCGTGGTCATCACTTGCGTGTCAGGACCATAGTCTTTTAGGATCTGTCCATCGCGAGACACCCTAACTTTCAGAAGATCCCCTTTCATGCAGTCCTGTAATAAAAGGTAATACGAACACATTCACATTCAAGAGCATTAACAAGCATCAATCGGCCCACAGGCCTGGCCAGTGGCTGTAGCGCAGTGGCCCCTGTTTGACGGGGAGCGACGGCGACTCCTTTCGGTCCTGAAGTGGAAGGATCAGAGGGATTCGTTCGTCCGAGACCACATCTGTCTTCAAAACGATGTCGGCCGACCGTGGCTCTTCTTTCCAAAACACGAGGGTTTTTTTTTTTTCATTGGCGACTCCCCTCGCCGCCCTCGTCGCGGCCTCTTCCCTCCGGCCTCTCCATCCCCATTCCTTTCTTGTCCCATGTTGCACACGCAGTTACAGTCCCAGAGTTGGCGGGTGTTTTAAACTAAACCTTAACTTTAAAAGATACAATTACAGCTTTCCCAGTGCTTGTGCCTCCACGTCCACGTGTGCTCACCTCCTGGACGCGCGCTGTCCAGCACGTCCACTCCCGTTGCTTGCCCTGTTACTTATCCTCGTCTGTCCCAGGGTGCATCCAGCGGGGCCGCGCTGGGCACCCTGATCTACTACCAACTCAAACGCTGATGCAACCCGGACTCAAGAATCGAATCTTGCTCATAAGTATTGCATAGCCCGATGGTCTACGGTGATCCAAAATTAAAGAACATAAAATTGCATCAAAATCCGAAGTAGAAAGTACTTGGCACGTTCCTTTACTATTAAATATACAAAATTTGGCAGCAAAAGTGAAGTCTAACTGCCTTTGAGAGGTCCGGCGGGGCGACCCCAGATTAGTGCGTGGCGGAGCCCCGCACTGGCCCGGCCGTAGGAACCAGAATTTGAACTGAGCGCGAAACAGCCAAAATACAAAACGCAAATACGCGGTGTTAGCGAGAACATCTCCGCTGTTCAACACCAGTTGACGCTGCTTTGACAGTTGTGTCGCGCCGGAAAAAGCCGAAAAAATAATCGAGTGACATGGACAGAAAATGACAGTGTTACCAAACTGCCGAAGTTAATTTTCACCGTTTTAAAACTATGCGGAATCAGAGCAGTCAGCCCCGTTCTTGTGTCTGAATTTTTTTCTAACGTTACTTTTTAGGAAAGGGGTGCTTACCTTTGAATTTCTATTTTCTTTCTCCCTCGACTGCCCGACCGTAACGGGTGTTGTTTGGACATTGCTGTTACCAACCTCTCTGGCGAGCGACACACGGCAAGTGGCGGCCGGAAGGAATAAAGTGGCAAAAATTTGAAATCAAAACTCGAACCAATTCTGTTATTCACGAATCCATATTTACTGTGGTCACTGCTCGTCGCATGAAAACATATTTCAAGATGCATTGCCTGAAACGAAGGCGGGACAATCAGAGGAATTCACTAGAATGCAATGAACCAACAGCCACGGAATGTCCACAATTGTCCACGTGGGGGAAAGGGTGCTGCGAGTGTTTACGAGTAATTTTTTTCTTGTTAGACACTCCCAAAAACGTAATGCTAAATAGGATTTCGAGTAAGAAAAATTGTGTTTATTTTACCGTCGCGAATAAAAATCGTAGAAACGAACTCTCTTTGTCAATGCCGGTCTAGTCTGGCCACTGAAGTCCCATTATTTTCTTGAGAGAATAAACATATAACTGCCCGTTCAAATAGTCTGCATAAAACTAAAAGCCTGGTCTCCTTGAAACGCGTCGGCACGATCTAAAGACGAAGTGAAAATAAATGACGGTTCTTGAATTAATCATGTTCCGCGTATCTTGCCAATAACGCTTGACAGAGGATTTGTAATTGAGGGGGACATTGAATTTTGTACTTACAGGACGAGTGGAAGAGACAGAAGGCCAAGAATCCTGAGAAGTTAGTCTTTGAGGTGGAGCGCCGTGCCTCGGAACTGGCCGTATGGGTGCAGAATCATCCTCGGAAAGTTGCCATCGTACCAACTATGGGCGACGGCTACCGCCTTAGGGTTCGGCCTTACAAGTGGATTCGAGGCATTAGAGTCGATTTTAAAGGTAAGATTCATGAAATGTATGTCTTTCCATCATTCCGCGTACACTGCCAAATAAAATTACGTTTTTACATGGAAAGTATGTATTATTTTATATATGTTAGGGCGAATGTACGGTTTCGACGAATGTCCGACATTCGCCGCCGAAAGGTAAGAATCGCCGGATTGGGGCGGTGAATGTCCGTGTGACTGTAGGCATTCAGACACTCTCCGGCGAATGTCCGTATTTATCAAGATTCGCCGTTGGCAGTTGGCGCAACCTAACATTCGCCGTCTGGGGTTGGCGAAAGACCGAAGTATGAGAAATTGGTGATACTTAGTACATTTAATAACGATTCATTTGTTGGTACAACAGGTGGCAGGGGGGCAGTGTGAATTGCATTTCATGTTTTTCGCTTTGCAGCCACACCCCTTCAAACAGAGGCACCTCTGGTAGCCCTGCCCCCCAGTGTGACTTCCTGCTGTCGCCATCGTCCTCAGCGCCATGTCACGCTGGAGGACGTCCTCGACCCTCAAGAACTTTTCCTTTTCCAGACAGATTTGGTTCCTCGCGATTAGGCGATTTAGGAACCCTTCCCTAGTGCCCACGCGATACAGCCCATTATCCGTAACTCCTAAGACTACCGCCAAAACATTTCGCGGGTCACAACTTGCTCCGTCTAGTCGGGGTATTGCAACGGTGACGTTGTCCCCTACGTCGATTTGGGGGGGGGGGGGGGGGACGGCGCGCAGTTGCTCTGGTCATGGCTGCTGCTTGCTGCAGGAGTCCGGCGCGCGGTTCAACCTGCTCCCGGGCGATGGTGTTGGCTCTGGCGCACAGAGGGCAGTTGCCATGCACAGCGCATGGCTCGTGCACGGGGCGGTCGCAAGTTGGGCAGCACTCACTGTAGCAGCATTCCCTCTGACACGCTGAGCAGAGCTGGATTTCCCATCCCATGAACTGGGACGTGGAAGCGGGGGTGGTAGTCGCCGTTGTCGAGATGGGGGTCACTGAATATCAAAACTTGCATGACTTGCAAAGAACGAACGAACAGTGCGGACGCGTGACATTTCGAGATGCAAACCTGGGCCTGGGACTTGGACTTGAGAAAATCAAGCAAAAATACGAAAAACGAAGGTGTGCTTGTTTTTCTCACTTTAAACGCCGATATCTCGAAAACCGTAAGAGATACAGTGTTTTCTTTGAAATTTTAGCCCTGTCGGGTCCTACTTTGGCCAGATTGACCTTGGATAGATTTCACCGAATTTACAAAAAAACATTGATTTTTACTGTTCATAGGGGCACTTCGTGACCCCTGCGCGACCCCTAAATATTGTCCGACAGATTTCCGGTTTTGCACACATTTTTTGAATGCCAAAATGAAACTTTTGACGAGTTAGCCCATAACAATTTACC
Source organism: Odontothrips loti (assembly GCA_038380765.1). Classification (NCBI taxonomy): domain Eukaryota; kingdom Metazoa; phylum Arthropoda; class Insecta; order Thysanoptera; family Thripidae; genus Odontothrips; species Odontothrips loti. The sequence goes on along the minus strand of CM076247.1, from coordinate 3,109,898 downwards.
CCACTTTGCGGATATGGACCACCCTAGGCTCCTGGAGAACCTGACTGTCCCTCGTCCGACAGGGCTGTGTTGGGCCGCGGATGGTGAGGCTGTCGGACGCGTTCCAATTCGAATTCCACGCAGGAACTCCTCCATCTCTTCTTCAGTGGAAATCTCCGGTACAAGCGCACTTGGCATCGTTGTTGTCAGCCCCACCTTCGTTACCAAAGCAGGGGTTAGGGTGTGTCAAACCCCCCGTTTGCAAAAAAAATTACCGCGACAACCCGTCATAAGTTTTGTTTTGGTGTAAACCTGCCCCCTAAAAAATATCAACGCTGTAGGACAATATTTAGAGGTCGCCATTTCCGCCCAAAGTTAAGAATTTCGAAAAAAACACTTAAAAGTGAGTTTAAACCGTTCCTTGGCGTCGGAGGGGCCCCCATGTGGTTCCGTGGCCATGAAATGTGTTGTTGCGAAATTCAGCGAGTCAGAGGAGAATAGTGTAAGGGTTTTAGGTGTTCCGCGGTTGGTAGCGCCGGCGCCGGTCGGCGCCTTATTGTAACGCGCGCCCCTCTGTTTAAAAGCTCTGATTGTTACCGCCCTGCCGCTCACTCTTGGAATAGACGCCATCCACGACAGACGCCTTTTCGTCCTTCCCCTGCCCTACACCACGCTCCGTGCAATCCCTGCAATCAGAAGTGGGATACGATTCGACGCCCCTACATCATCACCATGCCTGACCGCCGCGAGAGGACTCGGGAGAGGACACGGGAACGGGAAGACGACGGCGGCTTGGAGGGCGTAATGCGCCACTGGGCTGAATCGTCCCGGGCCCTGCAGCTCCACACCGCGGGCCTCATGGAGCGCCTCTCCACCACCATGTTGGCCGCGGGCGCGGGTGACCGCGCACCACCACTGATGTTTGACGGTACGTCTTCATGGCCCGTGTTTTTGCACCAGTTTGACGCAGCTGTGGCCGACCTGCCCACCGAGGAGAAGGGACGCCGTCTGCTGCGCGCCCTCCGCGGCAAGGCAGCCGACTTGGTGCAAACGTTGCCCCGCGGCGACTATACGTCGTACGCCGCCCTCCGCGCCCTCCTGGACGGGCACTACGACCCGGCGCAGCGCGCCCCTGTGGCGGAGGCCGAACTGGACCGTCGCCGCCAGAAGGACGAGGAGTCCGTGAGCACCTACGGGGCCGACGTGCTGCGGCTCGCGCGACTAGCGTACCCCAGCTGGCCTGAGGATGTGCTGCAGACAACGGCGCGCAAGGCGTTCGTTGACGGCCTGCTGAACGCGGACATGCGTCGCCAGCTGCGCCTGAAACGGCCGGCAACTTTCACCGAGGCGCTGGCCTCCGCCCTGCACATCGAGGTTGTCGACGGACAGGAGCAGCCCCCAAGTAAGCGTCAGCGCATCCAGGTTGCCCAGGTGTACGAGGCCGCGGCTTCGGCGACGACGGCGAGCCCCTCCCAGGCCGCCAATGGCGAAGCAGAAAGCGCCCCCATTGTTGACGCGCGGCGCGTGGCCGCCCAGCCGGCGCCAGCGCCGCCAGTAACCGCCGCCGGCGCTCAGTCCCGACTCCCCGAGCTGATCAAGGAGCTCCAGACCCTGATGGCGGCGCTGCAGCCGAGGGACGGCACCTGCTTCGTGTGCCACCAGCCGGGCCATCTGGCGCGGTCCTGCCCCCTTGGAGGCCGCCAGCACTCCCGCCAGCTGCCGCAGCACCAGCGCCGCGATGATCGCCGCGATGACCGCCGTGATGACCGCCGTCGTCGTGGTGATCGGCGTGACGCCGGGCGCGACGACCACCGCCGTGGCCAGGACGACAACCGCCGTGGCCGGGACGACCGCCGCCGCGACCAGGACGACCGCCGCGGGGAGGGAAACGGCCGTTAGTCGCACCGGCGGGCACGGTTGCGGCTAACTCGAGCACCATTCAGCCCCAGTCATCCCAGGCGCCATCATCTTCGTCACCACCCACTGCACCTCAGCCGTTGCCTCCTATCCAAGTCATGTGGCATGTGGATGGCTCATTCGACGGTAAGCCCTGTCGCATCACTTTCGACCCCGGCGCGGCTGTCACGATTGTTCGAACAGGCATTCTGGACCCACTTGAGTCGGCGCCGTCAACCCCTCCCCTCTGCAAGTGCGCGGCCCCTTCTCCAGCGAGGGACAAGACACGCTGCGGGGACCGCGGGTCGTGTCTCTGGCTATGGGTGGACCACCCATCGGCATCCACGTGTTTGAGGCTGGCACCCACGACGACTGTCTGCTTGGGGCCGACTTTGTGGCCACCCACGTGCGCAGCTTCGACGTCGGCAACGATCGGCTGCTGCTCCGCGATGGCCAGGTGGTGCAGATGACGCGGGTCAGCAAGGCCGTCGTCAGCATCAAGCACGCGGCCGTCTGCATGCGAGTCGTCACCGAGGCCCCCGCGAGCATCCCGCCCGGCGAGGAGATCTGCATAGCGGTGGCGGTAAAGGGGTGTGATGTTTTAAACCGTGACGTCCTCGGCGCCCATCCCCCCTCTGTTTCTCAAGGGCCCGAGTCTCAGAGGGGCGGGTTGTCGGAACGCACTGGTTCTCCCGCTCCCCTGAACCAAAACGGGCTGGCTGTCGGGGAAGGGGCATACCCCCGCTACGAGGAACCAAAGGCTGGTGCGGGCGACGTACAGTCCCCAGCCTCGAGTGCGCACCACCTCCCTGCCACTCGCACCGGGACAGGTATGCGTTGCGTGGCGCGGCCGGTCCCCCTGCCGGGGCTAGAAGCTTGCAGTGCCCTGCTGGCCGGTGACGACGGCTCTATTGTCGTCCGTGTGCGCAATCCTGGTGCGCGTCCCCGTGTGCTGCGGCTCGGCCAGTGTGTGCTGCAGTTGGAGGTCCAAGGCCCAGCCACCCCCACGAGCACGCCCGTCAACAACTTGAGCCCTGATCCTGGAGCCCCTGCTGGACAACTCCCACCGCCTTTGGAAGGCCTGCTCGCCAGGTGTTCAACAGATCTAACCGAAGAAGAGAAAGGCAAGGTGAGGGAGATCTTGTGTGAATTCCAGGACGTTTTTTCCTGCGGGGGGGAGGTTGGCCATTGCCCTCTAGTCGAGCATCGGATCGACACCGGCGACGCAGACCCCATCAAGCAGCAACCTCGGCGACTGGCGTTTGAGAAGCAGAAGAAGGCCGACGACACCATCGCGGACATGCTTGCCAAGGGCATCATCAGACCATCAACTTCACCGTGGGCGTCCCCCGTCGTCCTGCTTCCTAAGAAGGATGGTACCACGCGTTTTGCTATCGACTACCGTAAGTTGAATTCAGTGACGCGCAAGGATGCCTATCCCTTGCCGCGCATCGATGACATCCTGGATTCACTTCGGGGTTCCCGTTGGTTCTCCGCCCTGGACTTGCGCTGGGGGTATTGGAATATTCCTCTGGAAGAATCGTCAAAGAGCAAGACAGCCTTCTGTGTCCCAGGTCATGGCCTCTACGAGTTTGAGCGCATGCCTTTTGGCCTCTGCAATGCTCCTGGTACGTTCCAGCGCTTGATGGATCAGCTGATGCCACGAAATCTATCCTGGGTCTACTTGGATGACGTGGTCATCCCGGGTGCGACGTTTGGGCATGCTCTTCGGAATTTGCGGGAGGTTCTCCTCAGGGTACGCACGGCACGGTTCCTCCTTAACCCATCCAAATGCACTTTGTTTGCCAAGCAGCTGGAGTACCTAGGCCACATCGTCAGCGGGGAGGGAGTCACCACGGACCCCGCGAAGGCGGAGAAGGTTCGGAATTGGCCGGAACCGGAGGGACCCCCGGAGAAGGCGCGCGCCAGCCTACACAGCTTCTTGGGTTTGGCCCAGTATTACTCCCACTTCGTCCGTGACTTCTCTGCTCTGGCCAAGCCCTTGTACCACCTTCTGGAGAAGACTCGACCTTTCGAGTGGACGCTGGAGGCCCAGGGCGCATTTGATGTTCTGAAGAAGGCCCTGTCTGAGGCGCCCGTCCTAGCCTTCCCGGACCCGGATGGTGGTGCCTTTGTATTAGATTGTGATGCATCTAACTTTGCAGTGGGTGCTGTGTTATCGCAGGTGCAGGACCGCAAGGAGCGCGTTGTTGCCTACTTCAGTCGGGCCCTCGACAAGCATCAACGCAACTACTGTGTCACTCGTCGGGAACTCTATGCAATGGTCGCTGCGATGCGGCACTTCCACCATTACCTCCTGGGCCGCCACTTCACCGTTCGGACTGACCACGCGTCGCTTCAGTGGCTGTGCAACCTCAAGGACACCGTGGAGGGGCAGTTAGCCCGCTGGTTGGAGCAGCTCTCCATGTATGATTTTACTGTCCTGCACAGGCCTGGAGTCCAGCACGCCAACGCTGACGCGCTCTCGCGTCGCCCCTGCGATCCCGGATGCCAACATTGCAGTAAGCGGGACGCGACTGCTGCCGTTCCTGTCGGGCGAACCCGAGTCGAGGACGCCAGGGGCCCCTCCGTCGAGGATGTGCGCGCCGGGCAGACCACGGACCTCGACATCGCCCCCGTGCTGGTGGCCCTAAGGCGTGGCGAGCGGCCGTCGGCAGAGTCCATGTCCCATCGGAGCGAGCGCTCTAAAGCGCTCTGGCTGCAGTGGAGGTCTCTGGAGCTGGAAGACGGCGCTGTCTACCGCCGGTTCGAGGACACTTGGGGCCGGCAGGTCACTCGACAGCTAGTCGTCCCTTACAAGTTCATCGCCGCCATTTTGGAGCAGTTCCATGATGCGCCAGGAGCTGGCGGACACCTTGGCGCCAACAAGACGCTGGCAAAGGTCCGGCTCAGGTACTATTGGCCAGGTATGTGTCAGGACGTCAAGCTCTGGTGCCTTTCTTGCGAGCGCTGCCGCAGGAAGAAAGGACCGGGAGTTCGTGCCAGGGCCCCCATGCGCGTCCACACTGTCGGCATCCCGTGGGAGAGGGTGGCGGTCGACATCGCGGGCCCCTTCACCCAGACCCCGAGAGGAAACCGCTACCTCCTGATCGCAGTGGATTACTTCACGCGCTGGCCGGAGGCCCTGCCCATCGCCAGCCTGCACGCCCCGGTCATAGCCCGTGCCCTGGTGGACCACATCTTCTCACGTTTTGGATCCCCATGTGAACTGCACTCGGACCAGGGTCGCTCATTCGAGGCCAAGGTGTTCACCACGGTGATGGACATCATGGGCATCAGGAAGACGCGTACGACTCCTCTGCGCCCTCAGTCTGATGGCGCTGCGGAGCGGCTCGTGCGGTCGACAGTTACCCAGGTGTCTCTCTTTGTCGACCAGAACTCAAAGGACTGGGATTTACAGGTGCCGCTGGTGATGATGAGCCTGCGCGTGGCCCCCCATGTTACCAACGGCGTATCCCCCGCCATGATGCTCTTCGGCCGGGAGCTGAATGTGCCGCCTGCCCTAGCCCGGGGCCTCCCGCCTCGGACGGCGGACATCCAGACTCGGCTTCAGTACCCGGTGTGGCTGCGGGACCGCCTTCACGAGCTGCATCAGGACGTGCGCGAGCGCGCCCTGGCTGTGTCGCTCCGGCACAAGGAGCGGTACGACCTCCGTGCCAGGCGCCCCGCGCTGGCGGTCGACGACCTGGTCTGGCTCTACGACCCGCGCCGCCGTGTGGGGCAGTGCGCCAAGCTGCAGTCGTGGTGGACCGGCCCGTACAAGATTACTGGACTTCTGAACGATGTGGTGGCACGCATTGCATTGGTGTCGAAGCCACGGGCACGACCTCGTGTGGTCCATGTGGATCGATTAGCCAAAGTAGTGACTCGCTAAGAGTTTGTTCTCCTCTTTCCGTTGTAATGTCGCGTTGTTCTTCTATTGTTACTGTTCTGTTACTGTGGTACATGGTTGGCTTCTTGTGAGGGGGGGAAGTGTAAGGGTTTTAGGTGTTCCGCGGTTGGTAGCGCCGGCGCCGGTCGGCGCCTTATTGTAACGCGCGCCCCTCTGTTTAAAAGCTCTGATTGTTACCGCCCTGCCGCTCACTCTTGGAATAGACGCCATCCACGACAGACGCCTTTTCGTCCTTCCCCTGCCCTACACCACGCTCCGTGCAATCCCTGCAATAGGAAGGTGACCCAGCTGTCGGTGGTCCTCGCGTGTTGCCCACTTTTAAAGAGCAAATAGCATGAAAACCACTGAAACACTACAGACACAACAATTGCCGCGTGGGATTACCAGACTTTAACCCTTTACCCGGCCGCGTTGCCGCTTGGCTACAACTCGTTTCGAACGTCCCTGTGGAGCCAGTTATGATATTGGCGCCAAAATTTCGATGCCAACCTTCAGTCGTGATCCTCCCCTATGGAGATTCGAGAGCTCGACGACGTACGCGCCATTTTCAGTCCGTGAAGGCACTGCGAAGTCCGCCATATTGCCCAACTTTGCAAAGACGCTCTGCAGTGAATTTGTGGAATGTCACTGCAGCTAGGTAAGTTGTGGTCGAAGCATCAAAACGACAAATGTTGTTGCGAATGCATGTGACTTTCATGTGCTAGCGTTGAAATTTCGAAATTCACTGTTATGATAGGTTGTATCGACGATCGAAACCAGTGGTTGCCACTTGGCTACAGGGCCGCTCCGCAGTGTCATGATCGAAACGCATTTCGTTTCGGGCGATCTCGTTCTTTCAGTCATTCAGGGCATACCAGTTCATGATAAAAAGCAAATTTTTTATATCGGACTGTATAATTCACTGTGCGGGTCATACATTGTGCGGAATTGTCGTTTGGGACGTCCTGCAGAGTAAAGTCGCGAAGAGGCCCCTGGCCTCCCGGGCTGGCTGACCGGCCATGTAGCCACCCGGCTACAACTCTAACACGCTCCGATGGGCGCCAAAATTTTGGAAATGGTCGTTTTGGGTCACTTGTGGACAACATAGTCAAGAAACTGTGGAAGAATACTTATTTTCATAAAAAAGACGTGTGAAATTCCTTCTTGGTGATTTTAGGCATTTTGAGCGTTTTGTATTCCCTGTAAACACGGGTTCGCGTAATTAATTTTATAGTTCTGTATTTCCTCAGGCAGAGAGATGTGCAGAGGGTACCAATACTGCCCGTCTGTCCACATTCAAAAGCTGCCCACCAGGGCTACCGGGATCCGGCCATGTAGCCACCTGGCTACAGCTCAAACGGGTTAACCAGTGGCGCCAAAATTTTGGGGTTGGTCGTTTCGGGTCTAAGGTGACTCAAAGAGACCAAAAATGGCAAAATAAAAATTCCCTGGCCGTTTTGAAAGGGGGCGCCGGTTAAAGGGCAGGGTCCATGCGATTCCATTCGTCTTTGAAGCGCTTGAAAATGCCAATTTCGGGGGATGCAGATATCGCAGTCACCTATTGGAAAGCCGCCTCAGCTACAAGCTCGTCGACGTGGTGTCTGCAGGCTAGGTAAAGGAGATCACGGAGAAGCTTCTGTTCGAGTAGAACACATGCCCCGTTCACACGCCCTGTGTTGACTGATTTTGTGTCAAATAATATGGCGGAAATGTCCTGGGACACGCCCCAGCGGTCCGTCAAGACACACGCCGCTGAAGCCGTTTGAGCACCAGTTGCTCTGGCCACCTTCGGAATGCCAAGCACTTGCTCAGAATTATCCGCGCCAGAAACCACAACAGCAATCCGGTCGACAGAATCAAGCCCTGGAAGAGACACCAAATTATGCATATGCTTTATAATCGCCCTGCGGCTCCGGGCACCGGGCCTGAGTCAGGGGAGGGGGGGGGGGGCCTCACTTACCTTTAAGATCCTTCATAATTTTCCCGTCAAAATGTAGCACGAGCGGCGGTTCAGGCATTGAAGTTTCTTGAATTTCTCGCGCCTTTTCACCCCGGAATTTTTTCCTGTACCTGAGGAGACTGCTGTGGGAGACGGTGACTTCATCCGGCGAATGGCCGACGGCTGCCAACACTGACGACACGACGACTGTCCCTTTCGGCTGCTCACCCGAGTGCGGTCGAGGCCGGCACACAATTCAGGGGTCACCACTTTCTTCCGTTTTCTTCGGTGCTCATTGACAACAAAATCGTCCCCAGCAACTTCCTCCGTGTCGCCGTCGGAATCGGATTCAAAAGCGCAGACAGAGGAAGCACTTAGAGCCCGGGCGCTTTCCCTCGTGAGCCTCTCCTCTTCAAGTCGCCGCCTCTCTTCGGCTCTTCGCTCCTTGGCCGCCAATGTCAGGTCAGGGCCCACCATGCACCCCGCGTAGCTCTCTCTTTGCAGGATCAAGAACTGACGATCCTCTTCAATCGCTATTTTTTCCAAGGCATTGGCGTGAGCGATGTCAAACAGGCAGTCCAACTTAAGCTTAAATGCTGCCCTGTGCCTCTCTTCCGTTTCCGGGTTAATGTTGCAGTGATTTTTGAGGCCGCACCAATCCTTGTGCACTTTCAGGAGTTTGTCGGTCGCACGACTTACAGTTTGAGTTGGGATCCGCGCCCTCTCCCAGAATCCATTAAACTTGTCAACAGCGTGCCGTGCGGCGTCTCTGAGAGTCTTCGTCTGGTGCAGGTGTAAAAAGTAGAGCATCACATGTCGTAAGGACGGTAACTTGCAGCCTACGATGTCGTCTCTTGGTTGTCCGATCAGCCATGCCTCCGTAGTCTGTCTTGTTTTCATGTTGCATTCCCGCGTAACAAAATTACTTTAAAAACACTCTTGCGTCACAGGATAAACAAACACGAATTCTCGCGACGCGCCGGACAATTGCCAACGCCGCTTAATTCTCTTCGTCGCTGCCGCTGCAGCACTACCCCCACTCCACGTCCGTTTCCCACTCCGGCTGGTCATTCCCTCCGTCGCTAGGCGGGTACAGGCCCTCGCACGTGTGCTACTCCCCCCCCCCCCTCTTCCCCACCCTTTAATTTTAAATTTGAACGGCGTTCTCTTCTTTACAGTCTGGTAATTCCATGCGGCAATTGTCGTGTCTGTAGTGTTTCAGTGGTTTTCATGCTATTTGCTCTTTAAAAGTGGGCAACACGCGAGGACCACCGACAGCTGGGTCACCTTCCTATTCTCCTCTGACTCGCTGAATTTCGCAACAACACATTTCATGGCCACGGAACCACATGGGGGCCCCTCCGACGCCAAGGAACGGTTTAAACTCACTTTTAAGTGTTTTTTTCGTAATTCTTAACTTTGGGCGGAAATGGCGGCCTCTAAATATTGTCCTACAGCGTTGAAATTTTTTGGGGGTCAGTTTTACACCAAAACAAAACCTATGACAGGTTATCGCGGTAGTTTTAGTGCGAACGGGGTGTTTGACACACCCTAACAGGTGTTCAATTTCTTTTCACATGAATTGAACAAAATTTGAACCAGCACATGCTCCTTCAGATTTTGTCCAATTCAGAATTATTATTTTTTCAGTTTGGCCAAACAGATCTTCATACGGTGACCTCTTGATTCCGCGATGGAGGGCCCGGTTCTTCTTACTCGTGACCCACTGCAATCCCTTGCTCCACTCTCTCGTACTGTTGTCCGTCATCCACGCGTTGATGAGCACCTGGATGTCCTGTGACTGGGAGTGACGCGGTGCACCTGTGCGACAGGATAAGTGAAGCGGCCGCCACCCTTCGTGTCCGTTACCTTTTCCGACTGCGGATTAACGTGTACGATTTTTAGCTCCGGCCAGGTCTCTTTTAGGGATTCCATCATTTGGTTGGAGAATTCTCGTCCATTGTCCGATTGAATTATGCATGGCGCCACAAATATCAAAAAAATCTCATACAGCTGCACAGCCACTGCCTCAGCAGTCTTGTTCTTCAATGCCCGAACGTGAACAAACTTTGTGAGGTGGTCTTGTGCTATCATGATAAATCGGCACTCACCGTCCGCCTGCGCCTGTATGTCAACGAGGTCCACCTGCATTCTGTCATTCATTTGGTGGAAAACCATGGGACGGACGGTGAGCCCTGTCTTCTGGGGGTTTCTCTTTGTGACGCACGTGGGGCAGAGAGACAGGTACAGCAGCACCGCCTCTTCTGTCACGTTCTTGTACTTTCGCTTGAACTCGGCGATCATTCGGTGCTTACCGCCGTGGCAGAGGGCTGCATGAGTTTTCTTCAGGATGTCGTGGAGTTCGCCGATTCGTACGAAATACAGATCTGGGTCACTGGGTTTCTTTTTGGAGCCAACCACCAATCTTGAAGGCTGGCCGGGAAGCTTCATGTTAGCAAATCTGTTCACTAGTGTAAATGAGATCAGCAAAATTAACCATCAGAATCATTACCATCAGGTAAAAACCGATTTGCTGATTCTTTTTCGCGCACCTTCTGATGGTATTCTTACCTGATAGAATTTCACTTTCTGATCGTATTTACTTCCTGATCGTTCGCATAACCCTGATCGTAACAGCTCGCATCGTACTTTTTCTGATTGTTTAATACGATGTCTAATTAATATTAATTCTCTCTTATGTCGGACATTGAAAACGCGATTTGGGGGTATCAGGGTGGTAAAAACACCGAATCCGAGGTCAGTTTCGCGCTATCTCCCCCCGTTCTTGAGATAGCTAAAAAAAGTTGTCCGATCTGGATTAAATTTAAATGGCCCAACTTAATTTCTGTGTTTATGCCAAATATCAAATTTTGTGCAGAAATTCCAAAAACTTCTCAAGTTATGACCACCGGCAATCCTGGACATCTTTCTGTATCTGATAGTACTATTTCTGATGGTTAACTATTCTGATTGTTTCCACGACAGAACTATCAGAACCACCTCATACCATCAGAGGGACGACGGAACGATCAGACCTCAACAATTACGATCACACTGCAAATCCAAGTGTGGACCAACTACGCACTAGGAAGCGTGGACCATAATGTCCCACGCAAGGAAGTGTGGACCATGTGAGGTCCACGCTTTCTTGTGTGGACCATGTGTGTTCCACGCAAGGAAGTGTGGACCACAGTCTGGTCCACACTTCTTTGCGTGGACCACTCATGGTCCACGCAAGAAAGCGTGGACCACAGTCTGGTCCACGCTTCCTTGTTTGGGCTATGGCTGGCGGTTCACATTTCCCCAATCTCAAAGCCTGGTTCAGCCATTATCCTATTCTTTGTAGTAATGCTTGCACCAATAACCGCATTAATTTTTTTCCTTTCTGAAAATCTTGTTTCTGAATTTGCAAATGTTACACTTGTTGATTTTTAATCCAGATAGCAGGCAAAAGGAGAGATGGGAGAAAACACACATTTTCCTATGGGCACAGCAGAATCCTTGCCTGCATTTCCTTGACAGGACGGGCGCTAATATCAGACCAGCAATCCGTGACAAGGAAACTGGTCCCAGCAACGAGGAGAGGAGGGCACTGTACTGTACTAGGCTGGAACAACAGCACTAACCTGTTCCAACATCGACCCAGACTATTTGGCAGTCACCGCTCGGTCTCACTACCATAATTACTCCAAATCTCTCTCCACACTAAATCTAGCACTGTTTCAAGTCCGTGCAGAAACTGCTGCGTAATGTCATTCACGCAGCACACACAAATTGCAGAAAAAGTTCAGCACATTTCGAAAAGACAGAACGCAAAGTAAAAACAAAAGCAAATCATCCACGGCTCGTCTGTTGTTTACTCAGGGTCGCCAACTTCGTGGGAGGAGTCACAAAACAACAACCATTGACAAACATTATTACTTCCTTGTCGCAAAACATTATTATTAGGGCCAAAAAATCATTTTGTAGAACATGCTATATTCAGTCAACAAGCAGAAATTTTTATTGCTTATTGTAACATTTGGGTTGGTGGTACATTCGGATCAACTGTTGGTAGCACGATTGGCGGGCTAATTCTGTCGTTCCACACTGATCCGGACTCCAGCGCAAAGAAGATGTCGAATTCAAATTATTACTGTATTGTGTCGGTCGAGAACAGAAAGTTTAAGCTGCCTATTGACATCCTAGATGTCTGTAACCTGCAAGAGGCTTTTCTTGAAATCGCGAAGAAAGACCCTGCACTCAAAAATAGGATCAAGAAGTTTATGCCATTGTTTTATCCCACCGAGGGCGAAGACCATGAACTGGAGCTAATGCCTTGGGTCTCCCTCACGCAGGGACAGAAGGTCACGGTGAAGTGGGCACCGCTTGATTTGGAGGTAAGAGCAAATGCGTTTATGACCATTTTTCTCAGCGGTTTACGCAAGGGTTTAGGTTTGGGATTTAAGTAAAGGATCATCCATAAAGTACGCCCATGCGGTCGGGGAAAGGATGGGGAGGGGGGGCCGCGGGGGGGGGGGGGGGGGGGGTGGATTAAAAAAAAAAAAAAATTCATGAGATCTCGAGGGATTGCTCTTCTAGTACTTAAACTGGGAGTAGTATAAGTATAAAGACTCTCTGGAAAAATAAAATCTCAAAAATCGATTGATACATCAAATACAATGTAGAAAGTACCAGTTTTTCAAAACAAGTTCTAGAAAAGAATTTTTTTTAAACTTCAAAGTGTTTGATTGATGGAGGGGAAAAAGAAATCCAGGAATATGTGGCTGATCATTTGCCCTTTTGGTATGGAATGCCTCTCATGCTCTTTCTAATCTGCTTTCAGGATTCAACTACTGCGGAGCCAGAAAAGGAATCCTTAAAGTCAACGGCATCAGTGCCAGACAATAAATGTCAGGGAAATGTACCCCCTGTAATTTCTGATTATTTTGGTTCCATAGGTAAGATTATTAATCAAGTTATTACCAATGAGTAATTAAAAATATGAGCATTTATTCACTTTTAATTTTATTCAATTATAAGGTGTGCATGTTCATGAGGAACAATCAGAGGAATTGGCCGACCCAAAGAAGCCAAGACAGAAGGCACTGAAGGCCAAAGAACAAACTGCTCATGCACAACAAAGTGCAACACCCAAGGCCAACACTCCACAAGCAACTGCATCAACTTCAAGAAAGTGAGTGTCATCTTCATTATAAATTTTTTGTTAAAAGCACACTGAAGACAAAGGTATTAGGTCAGAATATTCGCTGAACAACATCAATCTTTGAGATATGGCATACATCTAAAATGAACAGCAACATTGAGTATGACTAAGAGTACATTTTACTATAACACTATTATAATTATTAATAACATTTTCTCTTCTGAAATCCATGGAGAGGGTTCAAAAATACTCAACAAACTTTTCATGCAAATTTCAGGCAGAGCAACAGGACTTCAAGGCAGATAATTGTTTCCACTCCTCCAAGGTCAAGGTATGAGAAAACATGTAGAGAGTAGAATTATTTTGAACTTTGCGGTCTTGTTCATTTGTTGCCTTCAAGCATTTCCCTAAAACATCTCAAGATATTGAGACACTAATGTATGAAATCATCAGTTGTTCAGAGATTTAAATTTATTACGGTCATACCATACATTTTTCAATGTGAAGAAAGCCAATTGAGACTGCTCAAGCCAAGCTTTTCTCCTCAGAGACAGATCTTCATCTCCAGAGGGGGAGTACCAGGAGCGAGTGTTGAGGAACCGTGAGGAGTTACAGCAACAGCTGCAAAAGACGCTGGCAATCATTCCTAAGTTGAGGCCTGTAACCAAGAAACAGAGAAAGAGAAAGGCAGGTAAGTGACCTATAGATAGATTCCAGAATTTTAATACAGTTGTTGATTGCATGGGAAAGAGATAAACAATTACTGCTGTCTTTGTAGAAAAAGAAAACATAGAGCCAAGGATCTTGCCTCAGCGTGCTGCTAAAAGCGCCAGGAAAACAGTGGTGGCAGTGGCAGAATCAGAACATGCTCAAGAAGAACAAGAAGAAGAGGTACAAAATGATTTTTTGATTGAAGATGCTGATGAAGGACCTCTTTCACTGATCAAAATCCCAAAGAAAACTGTCCAGGTTAGTAATCAAAAATTGATATATTTGCGCATAGAAATTATTTGAAATCTGGAACTTGCCATTTTCTGCTTTACAGATAAACGTAGTGGGGAATTTTCACAAGACTAAGGTAAAATATGTTTATAAAAGAATTGAATTCAAACGTAAAATGAAGGTGCTTTTTTTTTTTTGTAATACTTTTCCTCTTTCTGATGTGGAAACAGGACCACAGACCTATTGGGCACATTATAACAAAGTACACACCCTTGCCAAAATTTACAAAAGAGTTGAAAGAGTCACTTGAAAATGGTATCTATGACACACAGGCGATGAATAGTTTTCTCAAAACCCACATTAGAAGCGTGACAAAAGGTGATGTACTGACAAAATCTGAATATAAGGTCATATCAGAACAAGTGGCAAATCGGTTGAAGGAAATGAATTTGGTTCATGCTGCTGCTTTCTCTGTGAGTGATAAAATAAAATATGAATCTGCCGAACCAAGAGCAAGCTGATTTAAGTCTTTTTTAATCATAACAATATTTCAGGTAAAAGTGAGGAAGCGTCTCAGTGACTCCCTCAGAGCTTCTCGCTACTACAGCAAGAAGAGGGCCAAGCGAGCAAATATAAGAAAATCTAAGCAACAAATGGAAGCAGCAACTCTCCTTGCTCAGTGCGTAAACCACAATACCTGAAGTTCAAATCATCCTAATCAATAATTTTAAGTGGTCTTGTTACCTTTTTGAATACATTTCCTGTCCTTTAGACTTGGAACAGCTCAGAATCAAACACAAGAAGCTGAGAGAGAACAGGAGACCAACGAAGCTGATGAAGCTGATGCCATACTCCAGAGGCCTGTTGTAAACAAAAACAGTGTAAAGTTGTGTATTAGCGTATCCACTACAAGGATAGTGTTTATCAAGACACACACAGTAGAACAGGTCCTTGAGAAGTACCCATACTTGAAGGAGTCAGATTTGGTAAACAAAGACAAAGGCTTGATGCTTAGACTGTATGAAATATTCTGCTGACTTACATGGACATTTTGGTCATTTCAGCTAATTTATGAGTACAGTTGTAGAGTACCCCTGCCATTGCGGACCATTCAAAAAAATTTTGATGACAGCATTTCCTCCCTCTCGTGCATTTTGGAATGCCCCAATGGGGACCAGGATGAGTTGTGGAAAGTCAAACTTTTTCAAAGACTTGAAAACTTTTTTGCTGGTTCTGGTGGAGAGCACTATCCTTCAATCCAGTTTTTTGATGTAAGTAATCCCCAATCTCTGTAAGGAAACAGTTTCCACATTAGGATACATTAAGATCTTTTCTTTTTTAATGGAAGGAAAAGAGAAAGAAAATGCAATTAAAAATCAAGTCTATTTACAGGATGCAGTCAGGTCTATCTCACCATTAAATGACATTCCTCGTGGACAAGCTCCAGCTGTTGTAATTGTAACAAGTGATGAAAAAATGCTGAGTTCAACATTGATTTTTGATGGGAGAGTGCTTACAACTATGCCAAATCCATCAGCTTTTGAATCCATAGCTCTCTTGATGTCAGGGTACTGGGTCTTCCATCTTGACTACCCAAATCCATACATGCAGCACCTGGAGACCTTTGAAGCAATTCTGCACGGCAAAACTGAAGAAAAGGCAAAACAGGTGCTTAGATTTCCTAAAATGGACGAGTTTTTTAGGAAATTCAGAGTTGCCCAGGAATTTAGGAAATAATTTTATTCTGAACCAATGTAGCTACTTACTTAATCACAATCTCAGAGTTAATTGAACCCACTTGATAAAGATTAATTTATAAAAAAATGAAATGTTATGTAACTTTTCTTTTGAAAAGCGATGATCAAAATTGCTTTCTTGTTTTTGATAACTGTAAAAATATCAAACATACAATTAACACAAATTCTTCAAGCCATTCTGTAATAAATTAAAAATATAGAAAATACCAACTTACTTTTGTGTGACTGATCTTGTAAAAACAAACACGGCAAAAAAGATTCCAGAAGTGAAAGTGAATAAAGAAACAAAATCCATAGTATGATAACATCCTCGGTCATCATCTACAGCAGTAAATCAAAGCCTTTAAAAATATACGTAACAGTCAAGAGAAGGGCGTCTCGCAGTCTGAACATCTTGTTGTAAAACTGGAAACTGCTGTTCTTATTATTATTATATTACCACCTCCACAGCCTTGTTAACTTCAGTTATACAAATTAAAACAACACATCTAGAGTGGGAAAAAGGGGAAAATAAGAAATAGTAGTTAGCTTTTTTCAGCACTACCTACCACAATCCAAAACACTCACCTCACAGAAATTTCATTTTCTTACTAAGCCACAAGATCCCCTGAACTTCCTGAGACAAGGTATGATTTAGTCTTGTTTGGACCAAGGTAGAAGGTAATTTGCAAAATAGGAAATTGGACCTTAATATTTGAAAATTTAATGCACCCATGAGTGTTGTCTCTTCTTACAATTTCATATGCATTGAACTTCTCTATGAAATGAGTTTTCAAGTTTTTGTACAGGAAAACCAAGTCACCATTAAGGAGGTACATCTTGACAATTATACCAAATAGAGGCTCTTCAGAGTCTTGAACTGATACCACAACATCTTTATGCCAAGATCTTCCATGCCTGACGAAAGTTGTCACAGTAGTAACATTAATATCTGTAGTCAGTTCGGGAAATGAAAGAAGAAGAATATCTTTCTCTGGCAAAGCTGAAAGCCGATCACTCTGACCCTTCTTTACAACATCTCCAGAATAAAGGAATGTGCCGTCAGTCTTTCCACTCATAATATCAGAATTTCTTGCACTCAAATGCCTGCATGCCAGAGAAAATTCTATGTTCTTCATGTTGTTAATAACATCAACAAGACGAGTAAATTCTCTGTGCATGGCTTCAAACCTAAAGCAGGCCTGCTGACGGAGTGGTCCATGAAGTAGGATTTGCATTTTCAAATGTATCAGAGAATGAAGTTTGAGGGTTTTGTGATCAGGGTACAGTTGCACAAAACTCTTCCCAAATGTCTCAACAAGTTCTCCCAGTCTGTTAGCATCTTCTATTGTTATCTCAAATTTCATGGCTAAAGATATAATTTTTAGTAGTAGACTCAAAAGCTCCAGTTGCAGTTCACTTGCATATTCATAAGCGATGAATGGCAAAACATGAACCAAGACAATCATTTGTGAAGCGCTTTGCTTCAACTTCTTCTTCAAATGAGACTTCTCTATTGGGGAAGGTTTACTAACACTAAGGTGACCAAAGTGACATTTGTCCTGAATCACTTTGTTTACATAACTGAGGGGCACTTTTGGTTTTGTTGGCTCCTTCTTCCTTCTCTTGGCTCGGTTTACTTCATTTGGGTTCTCTCCAGGCTGTGGTTTTGTGCAGATATCCTTCAATATGAGCCGGCAGAGAAGTTCAGCCACACCTTCGAAGATGACATGCATTATATCATATGGAAAGCATTTGGTGACGTCAAATCCAGGAGCATCAGCTAAGACACTTCTTTTATTTATACCGTAATTGACTGACGGGTCAGGATGGTCATTGAATTTCACAGCACTTGAGTCTTGGATAACGTCATCACATTCTTCATCTAGGTCAATATCATCCATCTCTGCATTGAGACTGATGTTCACCACAACAGGCACCTGCACTGGTATATGTTTCGCTTCAATTTCTTCAACATATTGGTTGTGCTCCACAATTTTCCTCAGAATGTCCTTGTCATCTTTGAAGTGGTCACACAGTTCAAAACGAGTAGACATGCACATACGACATGGTCTTAAGGCAAAATGGGACTCCTTGCTCCCTCCCAAATTTGCTGCAGCAGGTATGTCAGCATTTACCATTTGGAGAACTGCATGGAAAGTTCTCTTCTCACCATTTACAGTCATACTCACACCATCATGTGAACCCAATGCACACATATCTCTCACAAAGTACTTTACAATAGCCTCATTTCCATGCACCTTTACAACTTCATACCTAACAATACCCAAAAGATTTATTGCCTTGACAGTTGAACGAAGTTCGGGATAGATATTTCCCAAAGTCCAATAGAATAACCGCAACTTGTGCTTCTTGGTTTTTGACTTGCAGGGATCAGCGAATTCTACATCATCTGCATGGATAATTATACACAGTACTTTGTTCCCATGGTCTCTAACAATATAATGATAGCGGTAAAAATAACCGTCCGTCACAGTTTTAAAAACTCCATCCTCACTTGATCTTGGGTTATCAACACAGTACAGCACATCCCTACAGTTAAGAAGTTGCTCCAACTGAGGCAAAAAAGGGGGGAAATACGCAAAGTCTTTCGGCACATTCAATGGAATTCCATGTCTAAACAGCACTCTGTATTCAAAGATGGCTTGTGACAATCCAAACGGGTTGTCTGTGCTGTGACTTGCAACATACGAATCTAAACAAGGTTGTGTGTGTACACCTTCAAAGCAAGATTGCCCACGAATGGTATCTAGTTCTAGAAATATTTTCTCCAAGCTCAAATATCCATCTTGAAGAGCACATTTGTTTGATAATACATCCTGAAACCAAACAGCACATATCAAATATAACAGGTGATCAAAATACTTCAAAACTGCTTCCTCTTCAAGCAACAATAACAATATCTCTCACCTTAATAAAATCAAGGTAAATGTCAGTTAAAAGGTTCACTTCTTTGACCACAAAATTTACTGCTTTCTCACTTGTTCTAAATTTACTCTTCAGCTTGGCCAGGAAAGAAGCAGCTGCCTCCTGCATTTTTTGAGCAGGATTACCTGAGTCTAATCAAACAATTAAAATATCAGTCCACAGCAGAGGGACACATTCAAAGGGAAAATTGGATCTTTAGTATTCACACTTAACTTCCATTTCCAAATTCCACAAATGCTCTTTCTGTCACTTCTCTAGACCCTTCCCCTGCAGGCAGAGTGCCGGTGTCAGAGGTTAAAAACAAAAACAAAAAAAAAACGCGAATGAGAGTCCAGTCAAGAGACCATGCGTAAACTTCACAGTCGACTCACTTTCGAGGGACTAACCACAATAATTTCAAACGAAATGTTGTCTGGTTTCGCAGGACGGCGATGCCGTTTCTACCCCGAAAACTTATTTACAACCTCAATTTTCAAATGTATGTGGTTCGAATAAAAATGAAAAATATAACAGTCCGCTATATGTCAAACGTAAATTTTTCATCCGAAAAAAAAAGGGAACTGCCGGTTTTAATCTTACGGATGAAATTGAAACAAATTTATTCTAGAAAAACAAGCAAAGTGCATCAGAGGATAAAGATTTATATATAACTCGAGAGAGTGAAGCGTGTTTTCTGACTTCATCCAGAAGGTTGGCGACCCTGAGTAAACAAAGATGGGTCTTTGGGAGCAGCAGACGAGCCGTGGATGATTTGCTTTTGTTTTTACTTTGCGTTCTGTCTTTTCGAAATGTGCTGAACTTTTTCTGCAATTTGTGTGTGCTGCGTGAATGACATTACGCAGCAGTTTCTGCACGGACTTGAAACAGTGCTAGATTTAGTGTGGAGAGAGATTTGGAGTAATTATGGTAGTGAGACCGAGCGGTGACTGCCAAATAGTCTGGGTCGATGTTGGAACAGGTTAGTGCTGTTGTTCCAGCCTAGTACAGTACAGTGCCCTCCTCTCCTCGTTGCTGGGACCAGTTTCCTTGTCACGGATTGCTGGTCTGATATTAGCGCCCGTCCTGTCAAGGAAATGCAGGCAAGGATTCTGCTGTGCCCATAGGAAAATGTGTGTTTTCTCCCATCTCTCCTTTTGCCTGCTATCTGGATTAAAAATCAACAAGTGTAACATTTGCAAATTCAGAAACAAGATTTTCAGAAAGGAAAAAAATTAATGCGGTTATTGGTGCAAGCATTACTACAAAGAATAGGATAATGGCTGAACCAGGCTTTGAGATTGGGGAAATGTGAACCGCCAGCCATAGCCCAAACAAGGAAGCGTGGACCAGACTGTGGTCCACGCTTTCTTGCGTGGACCATGAGTGGTCCACGCAAAGAAGTGTGGACCAGACTGTGGTCCACACTTCCTTGCGTGGAACACACATGGTCCACACAAGAAAGCGTGGACCTCACATGGTCCACACTTCCTTGCGTGGGACATTATGGTCCACGCTTCCTAGTGCGTAGTTGGTCCACACTTGGATTTGCAGTGCAGAAAATGAAATACCATCAGACAAAATAACGATCAGCGACTCTGTTTTACCATCAGATATTTGGAAGTACCATCAGAAAATCTAAAATAAGATCAGAAAATCCCCATAACGATCAGATAGCCCTCCAAAACGATCAGAACTTCACAAATTTCCTGATCTCATTTACACTAGTGTTTGCGCGCCGTGTATCTTTTGACGTAACTTTCTTCTTTTCAGTATCTTTCGTTTCGCGGAGGAATTTTGAATATTGCTCGTCGGACAGGTAAAACAGGTTGTTTTGTCCCTGTTTGGAAGATATGA
The DNA here is from genome assembly GCA_038380765.1 of Odontothrips loti. Classification (NCBI taxonomy): domain Eukaryota; kingdom Metazoa; phylum Arthropoda; class Insecta; order Thysanoptera; family Thripidae; genus Odontothrips; species Odontothrips loti. The sequence goes on along the minus strand of CM076247.1, from coordinate 3,089,586 downwards.
GTTCGTACAATTTTGCTGTGAATGAGTTTTCCGCGGTTATTTGTCAATAATGAAGCCCTCCCGCCGTCCTCCCCCCCCCCCCTGCCGCACCAATTTCTCATACTTCGGTCTTTCGCCAACCCTAGACTGCCCTAGACAGCGAATATTAGGTTTCGCCGACTGCCAACGAATCTTGATAAAAACGGACATTCGCCGGAGAGTGTCCGAATGCCTACATTCACACGGACATTCACCGCCCCAATCCGGCGATTCTTACCATTTAGATTTGCCGGCGAATGTTAGACACTCGCCAAAACCGGACATTCGCCCAAACATATACACGACACAAATTACAGGCAAATGGAAATTTACATACTTTTCAAGGTAAATTGCTTAACAGAAGGCGTGTGGAAATTCACATTTAATGTTGCACTATGACAGGAAGAAACGTGTAACATTTCCTTACATCTGTAAATTTGCAGAAATAAACGGACTTTTACAGCAACCATTGTGAAATTGCAACAAAGTATTGTAAGATTAAAGAAAATGATGATTTGTGTGCGCTTCCTCGATCGAATGCTATTTTGCAATAAATATCTGTAATGCTCCTCGCAATGTTGTAAAGCAGCAATCTCGCATAAAATTTGCTCGAAAACTCCGCAAACGCGTCATTTTGCCGGGTAGAATTTATCTTGATGTCGAAACTTCGATAAATGAGGTTGTGATATGAAGGTATAATGGAGGGAGGGGGGGGGGGGGGGGCAACTCTAGCTTGGCGCTCCGTCACAACTTTACTAAACGAGTAACTAATAGTACTGATCATTCAAACTGAATCCGTAAGCCGAAGGTTCATTTGGCTGTGTCGAATGCGCCAAATATTTTGGTTTGATTTCTGAATTACGAACGGGAAGTGATGCGCCACTCCTCCTGGGACATCACTGTCGCGCGCCCAGGTGTGCGCGCGTTGGCGCTGGTAAGGAAGCAGCAGCGGTGGGCTTTGCCGGCTGCGGGAAAGACCCCGCCGATGCCAGGTCCCGGCGCGTTCCCTAGGCCACGGTTAGGCTGAGTGCAACCGGTGACGAGAGCAGAAGCGTGTGAAGTGCTACTAGGCCATAGAGCCGCAGAACTGGGAAGTTATTCTCTTGGGGATTAATACACAGAGCAAGTGGACATTAACTTTTCTGTTCGAAGAGGCGATGGTGAGAAGTGATAGGTGTTTGTTTGGCTTTTGCTCGTCCTTGCTCACCATCTGCCTCCGTGAACGTTTTCAACGTTTTTGTTTGAGGTCTTAATCACACAGTTCGCGCATGAAAATGATTAGCTGCAAAGTGGTGTGAATTAGAGTGAATTCGATGTTTCATCTGCAAGGAAAGTGATTCAGTGGTTAGGTTTTTGTTTCTGCGTGTTATGTCACACCTGAAAGATTCTTAGAGAAACCTAGTCTCGATGCGAATTCCTTAAAATTTTCTACAAACGGAAGGGCATAAAAGTTTTTTATGTAATGGTGTTGAATTCTGAGGTGTTCGAATTAGACGTGTGACGAATGACTTGTGTAAAATTGAGGACTTAGTGCACTACTGCATGAATGTACGGCAAAGAATAACATCGGCAGGTACCATGGCAGGTGTTAGATTACATTTCCAGGATCTATGAAATATTACATAATTCTATAAAATTACATCCATTTACTATGTTACAGACCCTGTGTAGCATCAAGTCACATACGGTCTTTAACATAACCTTTGTACAACTCATAACATAGCATGTAATTTTACAGAACTTCGGCACTACCTTATTACATGCAGCCTGCAAGTTTACAGAACTCTGGAATAGCACAACACATATTGTCTGTAAAGTTTTAAGTCTATGTCAAATTACATAACTTTACTTGGCACCAGTTGCTCCAAGGTTTGTTATGTAAACCCGCCTCGAAATTTTTTACAGCGAGTAACCTTATGCCACATTACTATCTAGGGGAAATTCATTGGCGTAATACATAGTAAGGGAGCCCTGTAATATCCAGAAGTGTATGTACATCAAAACCCATCAAAAATATCCCCTTGCCACCAATTGTACTTATAACATTCAAAAAGAATGTCTCAGACTTTACCTCGTGTTTGTTCTTCCACGCCGCCAGACTCTCCGCGGCTATTCCAAGGACCACACTACGCGTGGCTGCCGTCGTCGCCACCGGAGTCCTGCGTGAAGGCGAATCTGTCCCTGGTCATGATTCCCGTACGAGCACGCATATCCCTCTTCGACCTGTGCACGTCCGGGCACAAGGTGACCACCGGCAAGTGCCCCAATGGACTTGTCTTCAACTACGAACTGCAGGCGTGCGACTTGAGCTGGCGTCTCTGAAAATGTGTTGGGGGCAGAATACGACGTAAGCGGAAAGTCTTTATGAGGGCATGCGAACTGTAAGGAAGCCTGGCAAAGACTGGGAAATAAAGGGAAATAAAAGTTGTGTCGGAGGTAAGAAAGGGCCGGGCGATGTTGCTCCTTACGAGGTGTATTCCAGATTGGCGAGATATTGACAGATAACAGTTCCACAGACTCCGCGAGGTGGCGCATCTGAGCGGGTCGATACACAGAGACGATAACATGTGATACCCCCGTAGATTACATGCATGACGTAGAACATGACACCAGTCGCGTCTCGGAAAAATACCATTGCATACAATAACGAACGACCATCACACACAGCAATTGACTCAACCACAAGAAATGACAACGATTTCTAACAAGAAATTAACATGGCTGGAGAGCGGGGATACATCGTTTGTCCGACCTCCATTTGTCCGACCTGGACATTTCGGACGCACCCCGAAAAAGCGAGATTTTTTTGTCCGACCTCACTTTTGTCCGACCTCACTTTTGTCCGACCTCACTTTTGTCCGACCTTCTAAACGAACCTCGCACTTTCACGAGTCGGTATTTGAACCCCGGGTCCCCAGCGGGCTGGATTGGTCCCTGAGCCAACCGAGTCTATTTTTAAAAGGTACGCGTGTTCAATCAAACACTTGCCCTGCAGGAGAGACATGCGAACGCCGGCTGCCTAGGCCGGCCCTCGTGTGTGGCGGGCGGCGAGAAGCATACCTCGCAGGCGCTCGCGAAGCCGGGCTGCGAGACTCGAAACGTAGGTGACTTGAATCCACCACCACAGTTCACTTAGGAGCTAATGACAATTTTCTATGACGGCTCATAATTCCCAATCTTTTATAGGAACAACGGCATTTGGGGGCGGAAGGATGTGGAGACTAACTGTAGTTTTGGAAGTGTAGTCACAGATCTGCATTTAGGCGCGGATTTGAGTGAGGGGGGGGGGGCTCCCCCTCCCCCCTCTGCGCCTAAACAGGTACCATACCAGGTAACATAACGGTACCCATCGTTATGAAGGCGTACCAGTTCATGCTACGCACTTGGATGCTCCAGCCACTCATAGGCAGGACACTGCCTGCTGCCAGCCACTACAGTGAGACTTGGTCCGGGTGGGTTTCACCAACTTCGTGGCAGTGGGAGGCACCAGTCAAACCGCCAGTGACTCTCAGGCCCGTGGAAGCCATTATCAAGCTATTGACCAATGAAGGTGAAAATGAGTGGGTGCCCAGCCCTCATTTTTATCGCATGCCACTATTAGCTGAAGTGGCAGTGATCCTCGTGAATATGATTAAGACGCCACCGCCTGGCCTTTACTATAGGCAATTCTGCGACGCCCAGAGCATGGTCATCAAGTGGATCGAAGAAAATGTTCTTCCAGACATGAGCGATGCACCAACACACCTTGTGCCCGCCATGAACAGTGGCCCCGCTGAGTTCTGGGACCATTTAGTGTTGGTGAACGGTGGACCAGCACCCTTACACAGAATTGTGCCACAGGACTACTTGATTTCTAGAGAAAATCTGCGGCTGGCTGTCCAAAATACCATCACGCCTGTGGCCCTGTTGGCGAACTTCCGTGACATGGTGTCCCCTCTGCCTGGTGATGTGCCAAGACAAGAACAACCTTTCAAGCGGCACAAAAGCAAAAATTTAAATGTTGCTGCGCTTGCCGGAAAACGGACAGTGGTCGCCCAGCAAATCCTAAACAGCCCTCTGGCAACAAGAGTAGAAACAGACCCTGGGAAGCACTCTGAGGCATTCCAGACGAAAAAAGCCACCCGTTTTTCGACCCCTTCCGAATTTGATCCCACACGGTTTATGGGTTCCTTTCATGCATAGGGACTGCCGAAAAGTCCCTGCAATTTCCGATCATTCCTATAAGATCTATAGGGGTCGCAAACCCCCCAAAACAGCTGTTTTAGACCATTTGGGACTAGATGGGTTCTCGAAGACTGCCGACGAAAAAAAGTCCCAAATGGGTGTCGTCAGACCACAAAAGTACGCTCTATCGAATTCCGTTCCGTTAAAGGGTCTGCGGTTCATGGTTTGGGCACCAGAGCCACGCAAACTTTCACCAAGTTAAACATTTTAGTTATTTTTTTTATAAATTTTTTTAAAATATTTTCCAAGGGTAAACATATCGAAATAGAGCCCTATGGGCGAAAATTTTAAGGAAAACGTCGTATCTCCAACCGTTTAGCCGCTATACTTTAAAAATAACCAACAGTTTTTCTTTTCTTAGTGAATAAATAAGGAAAGATTTTAAAGTATAGCGGCTAAACGGTTGGAGATACGGGAGCGGCCTGTTTCTTCCACATTTTTTTCCTCCACACATTTATTATTATTTAATATTTAATAAATATTAATTAATTAATATTAATTAATTAATTAATTAATATTAATTAATATGGGAGCGGCCCGTATAGTAGAACCAGAAGACACTCCGCCGAAAACGCAAATTCACACGGATGGAAACATGTGAATGCCCATTCACTGACCGCGTTCGTTGCCGATACAATGCTAACTCAAGTTTGATAGTCCACCATAGGTGTCGTCCATTAATTACGCCCGAGTTTCCTTGTAGTGTAAGCCGCGAACGTCAAGGCCGAGTGCCTGCGACTGTTAGGTAGGCCAACCCGCACGACACACGTGCATGCAGAAGCCGTGGTTGCCTACCAAGCAGGCGCCTTTGTACTTACACTGGCCAAATTAGGTGTCGCGCTTGGGACACTATCATCCCAACTTACGTTTAGGTTACACGGGTCATAGCCGAAGTCAACTTTACGCTTCGACCGTTTGTACGTGGCGGCCCCAACGGAAGCGTTTGAAGGCAACTTCGGTGCGTACCATCTGTCTTTGACAAAATCAAGACCGGACCACGAAAATCTGTTCATCTTCTGTACATTGGGGTCGCTTCGTGCAAGCTTTGGATTCGTTGCCTGGGGCGCTTTAAACGAGCTAGTTTTGGGCTACCGGGGAAGGCGAAATTAAGGCCTGCTGAAGGCGAAGATATCACGGACTTGTATTGACCGTATATTTTGCGTGCCCGGAGTTCCGTAGTCAAAATATTTCCGGGGCATGCTTCCAGAACTAAGAACTACTACACAACCACACTTCGGAAAAAGAATACCAGCGCCACCACCGCTGAGTGTTCCTTCGGACTCATTGTTTGGAAGCGGGTCAAACCATCATTGTAATGTTCAATGCAAGTCATTAACATTTTATTTAAAGGTAGAAAAAAAAAATACTATTACACTTCGTGAAATACTGCTAGGCCCGAAGTATCACTTGTGTTTAAATTTTGAATTACCATGACGTTCATTTTGCTCAAGTTTTCTTGCGGTTACACATCTGATAAGTACCATTATACTCCGTGAAATACTGCTAGGAACAAAGTATCAGTTGCTTCGAATTTCTTAATTTTGGTCGTATCGGCACAATTTTGTACCGCTTCACTCGTTATGCGATGCTTGTTTCGATGATGAAGTAAATTTTCCATTTTTATTCAAATTGGCAAATTTGATTTCGCAAGATATTTGAGGAGCAGGTCTGGTGTACTGCGTGCGCGCGCAAGGGCTGCCGCGGTCCCTGCGACAATGCGTTGGGCGCGGCGCGAAAGGCTTGGTGTGATTCCTTTCTCTGTCACGAGATGGCAGGACTAAGAGGAGTTGCGTTTTAAAAAAGGAGTGCTTCCGTTTCTTCGCTTTGGAGGAAAAGGGATAAAATGATATCGAAAATGGCGTATGAATTGTTCACACATTTTCATTGTGTTCTCTGTCGTTTTACACGAGAAAGAAAGATAAGCAAATTGTTGGCGCCGTGTCACGGTGAGAGAGAAAGAGCCCTAGACAGAGAGAGAGAGAGAAGCTAGGGCTAAAGCGCAGCGCAAAGAGGAACCCGCGATGTGCTGGAATCAGCACCCCTGGCTGCCATAGGCCGCGCCTATGGCAGCCCGGAGACACGACGGCAGACGTGTGTGCACCCTCGAAGCGGCAGCACCGGTAAGTACTCGGCGGCAACAAGTGTGAAAATCTACCTCTTGTTCTTCCCTTCCTCTACTTCTGACTACACCCAGCCTCGAAGGGTTAGACGTAACACTACAACTACCCACATCGGGACACGCCGTGTTAGAGCAAAAATCTATCGCGTTCTCTCTCTCCTATTCTTGACCACGGGAAAGAGAGAGAAGACAGGTGGTGACAGCCCCGACACGAGTCGAGTCTCCGTAAATTTAACTTCTTAATATCACAGAATTCTCCATACAGATTTTAATGAGACTTCAGAAATATCATGTAAGGATTACTACGGACTCCTCTGTAAATTTTAAACAAAATTTAACAGAAACAACGCTCGTTTTCTTCTGTAATGTGAGCTCTCGTAAGGGGCCATGCTAACCAAATTCTGGGTCCTACTATAAGGCTACTTCGTGCCTAAAAAGAAAAGCTTTGGTATTGGAACCGGCGACCCGCCATTTGGTGACCTGGTCGATCAAAACCGCGAGGCCACACCAACATTGTTACGATGCTTCGCGTGGCCGACCATCTGAAGCGACTACTGCCGCGGCCGCGGGGTGGATTAAAATCGACGAATGTAATTACTTCCCAATGAGGAAGGAGCTAAAATGACAACCAGATAGTTCAGAATTCCGTCAGGACGAAGTGAAATGAAGTGTAACGTATAGCCTACTTTAGCCGTCGCTTTTGCAAGTTGGGGGTCTTTTCGGGGGGGGGGGGGGCACGCCCAGAGGGGGTGATCTCAAATGAGCGCGGCCAGTCGGTGTGCGAGAGAGAAGGATGTGCTCCCGTGATGCTGTAGTGCCAACCTTTGAGTCCAAAACGCGTCACAACTCGCCCAGCTGCATCAAGAGACAGTCCGGCCCGTCCGGCTACGCGTCAGCGCAGTGCGGGCTGAGGCGTTGGCATGAGGGAAGCCAGTGCTTCGGAGCAGGTCGGGTTCGAGTCTCGGCCGATCCGTTTTGCCTTTCCATTCTTTCGGCGCTTGTTGTAGTTGAATGTTGTTGTTCATTTGCGGGAGCAGCTTAGGCAACCAGCACTACACTCGCCGTCCAGTTTCAATGCACTAAGATACCACCCACTGTGCACGCCTCTGTAGCGGCAACCCAGGATGACTTAATACAGTCGCTCTCAGCCTATACTCCTTTGCCGCATTGCCCTCTCGCCCCAGCACGCCCCCAGCCCGTCATCTCTCCCGGTTCGGTGAATCCGGTGCAGCCGCACTCTAGTTGCTACCGGGTGTCCCATAAATCACGCATCATCGCTTTTGGCTGCCATTCAGCCAGTTTTGGTCGCACAGACCCCAGCGGGGTACCAGTCGATGCACAAATGCCCCTGGATTCAGAATTTCTTTTCCGCATCTCGCTACGACGCCTAGTATGGATTCTAGGCTAGGCAAACGAAGGACGTTTTTTTGCCTTATGGGGATCCCTGCAGTATGCGGACAGGGATCGCCAGGGATGAGGTAAATCTCGAGTTCGGACGGAGTTACGAAATTTTCCCCGGGAACTGACCCGGACTAAAATGAGTCGAGAAGTCCAAGCCAATAGTTTGAATGTTCCCAAGGTGTTGCTGCAGGTGTCGGTGGGCAAAAACAGGGCCGTCTTGGGCTGAAAGTGGTTTTTCGCGACAACTCGCCAACACAGCGTCCTGGGATCATGCGGTTTTCGCCAACGGACTGTGAATTAGACTGGCGATATCACCGCAGTGTACATGACAGCCGTTCTGGAGACCCGGTATCCCGTCCTCGAGACCCGATGCACCGTTCTCGAGCGCCAACTTCGAAACGGTTCGTCCTAGAAAGGTGCTGTTTTCGGGGATGGGCCTCATATTGGCTTAGGGCCGGCCGAGATCGAAGCCCAAATGCGTTCATATTGTGCGGGAAATGAGTCCAAAACGTTTAAAAAGTGTCGAAATACTGTCAAATTGAGTCCAAATTGAGTCCGAATTCCGTCGGAACAGTGCGAGATACGAACTTTTTCATGAGAATCGACCGGAGGAGTTGTGCACACCAGTACCTCCGAGAAAGTACATCTAAAGTATCTTCCCCTACTACCTATGAAAACATTACCTCTAGTGTCACACGATATCACATCAACTGACGTTTAGCAACATGTCCCGTGTCATGTGTAATACACTCGTACGTGTTTTTTCAGTGGTAACTCGGGGAAATCACGACCGGGAAAACATATCACACTTTATCTGTCCGGAGCAAAACATCTCATGTTTTCTTTTCAAAGGAAAACATGACACGTGTTCTTTAAGTGTCTAGAGCCAAAGAATGGCTCTGGCTACCGTGGCGTCGCAGGCTGCCGTAGGCCGTAGCGGACACCGATGCCATTCATTCACTACACACTGAATGTATAAATTTGTACAGAATTATTTACAGAATTGCGCATACATATTTAATGTACACATTTGTGCACCATTACGTACGAATTTGTACATAACTCATTTTACCTCAAAAGTCTAACGAAGACCGATGAGTCATGAGTTAAGAAGGAGTAGGAGGGGTGTAGAAAAGCCGTAGTTAATCTTCCATCAACCGCGAACGGCGGCGCCGAGCGCCTGCGGGTGCTAGGATAGGCCAACCGCCACGACACGCGTGCATGTAGAAATCGTGGTTGCCTACCCAGCAGGCGCCATTTGTACCGGGTGACAGCCGTGTCGTGGGGGAGCGCCTACCCCTCTCTACCGCGGCGGAGTGCCGTTGCTGCGTTCCAAACAGCATTCCAGTTACCATGAGCTGAATCTTTCACCGGTACATCATATCGATGTTTTTAGGGACCAAACCGTTAGGCAAAACAAGACAGTGACAACAGGTATTAATACATTGTTTCCTCTCGCCGATCCACGATCGTAACTCACGCATCTGCGTGCATCCTCCGCTCCGCGTGATATGTGTAATTTGACGTGGTCAATATTCGTTACCGTTCGCTCAAACAATGGTTCGGATGTCATGTGCGACCTGCTCTGCTACCGTACACTGGCAGTGCTGCTCATAATGAAATACATGAATGTCGGTGAGTTCGTTGGGTGAGTATGTAGGCTACCTATGGTTGCCTTGACGCTTATCTTCGCTGTCCCCGCACACCTCTTTCAATTCCTCGTTTACGCGTGCATGCAGAAGACAGTATCGTGGAGGTACTTGTGGGGCGATCCCTTGTAAACCAGTTTCATTTGAAGGAGGTTCTGCGTATTTAAACCCGAGATTTCAAGCCAGGCGCGCGTCGGGGAGGGGGTCATTAGGGTCATGCCCGAAATAATCGTCAGTTTTGACCAAGAAAATCGTCAGAAACTCGTTTTCGTGAGTTGCATTCGTCAAAGTGTCAAACGTTTATACACAAGCCACTAGCCCCTTTCGCGAAACCGCGCGGAAAAATTCGAAGAGTACTCTGATATACGGTACAATCATGTCATGCGGAGAGTAGCGTCAAGCGCCGTGCTGGGTAGGCAGCCCCGGCACCTCCTCTGTGCGCAATTGCCTATCCTACAGCTCCCAGGTGTTTCATAGAACTCAAGTACAGAGGCAACGAATGGCACCTGCCCATGATAACATGCTATCCGACCAAACACCTGCCAGTCCCCGGCCGAGGGGGTAACCACCCCGAAAATAGGCGTACAGGGCAATCCCTAATACGATTATTACGCGTTAATACGCGAAAATACGAGATAATACGCCTACGCGTTATTACGCAGGTAATACGCGGTAACACGGTTATTTCGCAGTAATACGCTCAATTGAATTGACTACGCGGCTTGAAAAAATGTTAAGAGAATGCCGCACAATGTCACTTTTTATTTTGAGCTTCGATTGGATATCGATAGGATGGGGAAAGCCGGAGGTACCGAACATTTTGGCACACTTTGCCGACTACCACTTCAGAGGAGGGGCGAGTGACGGTGGAGGGGAAGCTTCAGCAGGTCACCAGACACTGTGCGTTCGTCGTGCAGTGGGAACGGGAACTGTCCGGTAAAGGTGTTGTTGCGTGGCACGCACGTTAGACGAATTTTCTCGCGCCTTAAACTGCGAACGGCGACGGCGAGCGCCTGCGAATGCTGGGGTAGGCCAGCCCGCACGACAGGCGTGCATGCAGAAGTCGTGGTTGCCTACCCAGTAGGCGCCATACGCGCTCAAACTGGATAAATTAAGGTTTGCGCTTGCGGCAATATCGTGGACGTTGGCGGGCGCACGTATGATAGATGATCACAAATCATCCTACGAGTTTTGTCCAGTAATTCCCTTGCCGTGAATACGCGTATTGCGCGTTAATACGCGTTTTATCACGCGTTAATACGCGGTAATACGCGATAATACGCGGTAATACGCAGTAATACGCGATAATAAGGTTATTACGCACTATTACGACCAGAGTGTACAGGGCAATACGCGAGTGGTTACCCCCTCGTCCCCGGCCAGCCTCCGGCCAGCCTCCGGCCAGCCCCCGGCCAACCCCCGGCCAAGCCCGGCCAACTCCCGGCCAAACCCCGGCCAACCCCCGGCCAAATACGGCCAAGTCCCGGCCGAACGCTTGGCCGGGAGTTGGCCGGGCTTGGCCGGGGACTGGCAGGTGTTTGGTCGATAGCATGTTATCATGGGTGCTGGGTAAGCAACGACGACTTGCAACGCGTGTCGAGCTACCCTAGGCGCTTGGAGTCGCAGGTCGTATAATTCGGACACGCTTATGGACAACGTCATGCTGCTGGTCTGGTATTTAATATTTTCTGGTCGGTCCGCATTTGAATTTTAGCGCCTCGATGACGGTGGTGGACGCAGTGGAATAATCGAGATCGAGTTCGAGACACTCCGTTCGATGGGAGACATGTATTGAAGTTGGTGTTGCTGTTGTTGTTGACGTTCTAGCAGAGTTGAGCTTGTGTACAAGAAATCGTTCACATAACTATTAGTATCATTTGTATGCCGTGAAAATCTTTGCACTTAAGACGTTTCGTGAATAAATACGTGATTTCTTCCTCATCAAGGTTAGTTTTGCTCGTACTAGAAATCTGTTCGTGTTTATTTAGCCTTTGTGAGGTTAGGTTTTCCTATTTTCCATTTTCTTTTGGTCGACCATACAGTTTACTTAAAAATTTCCGTTGGTCCTCTGTTATGTAAGTATTGGCCTAAAGCCTGGGTTTAAAAGGTGTGCTTGTGGTGACAAATTGACTTGTTCAATACTTTTTCACGATCTATTTTGCTATGTGTATCCTGACAATGACACCTTCACTTTAATTCACTTTATGTTCGCTTTTTTACTTGGAATATGTGCTTGAAGGATTTCACTCAACTTATTTCTTATCACTTATTACTACATTGATAGCTCCCTAGCTCCAAATTTGGCGTCTGAGATCACACATCGACTGTAAATCCATTCCATACATAGATCTGAGTCTGTTTCAACCCTTGAACACTCCCTGAACACTACAAATAAATATTGAGACCCGGAAAACTATATTAACAGCTGCTAATGGTGCAATGGGGCGCAGTGGTCTTGCTATTTTAACTATTCCAGCAACAATGTTACAGATGCCATTGGCTCCATGGTTCAAAGGTATTGTTCAGTCAGCCGTGGATGCAAAGCATTCATTTCAACTTGTGAAATACTTCTTGTATAATGTATTTGGGTCTCGTAGTTTTGCTCATGTGAGAGCGTACATTAACATCTCACCTTTCCTTGAGCAACTCAAACCAAGTCAGCATCCGTGATATCTTTACAAATCTCTTTTGGTGATAAAAGAGACGCCGTCTCACTTTCAATACCACCTAGATGTAAGTTGCCCTTGGTTCAAACAACTATATAAACCAAATTATATTTCTTGTGATTAATACTTTGTTTTTGTCTCTTTCTATCTTAAGTCTTTTCCTGGTGTGACGGTCAAGTGGAGCCAGTCAACAGCAGCAGTTAAGTTTGAAAATGAGCTTCAATACGTCAGTTGAAGGAGTTTGTGAACTGGGACAGTCAACGCAGAAGGAGTTGAATTTGATCATGAGCTAAATTACATCAGTCTGGAGGTACTGTATATCTGAGGTGCTGAGTTGACATAGTGCATTTTTAAGAGGTTTGAAATACATGTTTTAAAATGAAATACTTACTGTAATACTACTTGTTAAATACTTCCGCAGACATTATCTTGAATAGCCGTATATTCAATGTATATGTCAACATTAACTACTTTTTCAGGTGGGTAAGAATGTTGTGCCAATTTAGGGAAGGAAGTGAGTTTTTTTCTGAAGAATGGAAAGTGGAAGTGTCTGTGATGTTGTACATTTCAGGACCCCGCAGTCATCATTATTTTGTCTGCAAACATGCACTACGTTACAGCTGTTACATTATAACAGAGCAATGCATATTCATGCAGCGTTTAAATTATTCCTCATTTCTACCTCTCTCAACTTGGGGACAGGTATTTTGCTGCAGCTGCAAAGTGGATCCTCTCACAATCGGTTAGATATGTGAATTTCTGGTGCGCTATACAATTGTTCAAGATGTGTCTCTTCCATGTTGTTCTAAGTAACTCCTTGTTTGCTATTTTTATTACAGAGGAACCCTTCCTTCAAAGCACAGAAGGGAATCATTTCTGGATGTACAACATTTACAGTTTATTGCCTTATGAATCGCATTCCCTTCATGAAGGCCAAACCATCAGAAGTAATGCATCAAATGTTCTTTACCTTTGCGTGTGATTCTATTTTGTTTCCAAAAGATTGCTTACATGTAAGTATGTCCCTGTTTTAATAGCTTTTACTGTAATAACATTTTAATTAAAACTGTCTTTTCCTTTTATCAGAACACACTTAAGGCATGCCTGGTTAAAAACAAAAAAAAATTATTAATGCAGTTACTGACATATTGTAACTGGATATTTTTACTGGTGTAAGAGTCAAATGCACACATAACTGAAATCAAATGTACATGTCTGGAGCTTCTGTGTTGCCTTAGGGGAAAGCTTTGCATTTGGTAAAGTTCCCAATTTCAATATCAATGATTAAGAAGTTGCAGAGCAAGTGTTGATTCATTACGTAACTTCTCCTTTCAATAAGACTCAGTTCCTAACATGCAAGCAGCTGTATCCTGACAGTTTGTGCAATCTTATTTCCTCATTTGACTGGATCATTTCTCTCCCAGGTGCCTTACGGCGAAAATACACTAAGGACACTTGGGAGGAAATTTGTTTCTTCTGTCATCAATTTCTGCTTGAAAGCATGGCAACTTGCAGAAAATAAGAGGTGAGATCTAGATTTACTGCGAGTCAAGCCCTTATAATGGCATGGTATGGTATGTTGTACTGATGTAAGTGGTTTTTTTTCCCCTTCTCTCTTTTGTTAAATTGTTTTTCTTCATTTTTAGACCATCATTCAAGAATCTGATTTTGTGTTTTGGCTTGAAGGTAGTAACACAAGTACAGAGAAAAATATCTGCCTTATTCTCATCACATTTGTAGCAGTTTGAGTTGATTGTTACCTGCAAGATGTTGAGACACACTCAGTTATTTTATCAAGCTTGATTTAAAACTCTCTGTACAGATGCATTTAAGGTGAGACTTATTTTAAAGTAATATGTCATCAGTGACTCTGCACTAACTGTGCTCCTCTTCTCTGTTCAAAATGTCCCTCATATTTGTTCTCTTTTCAGTGGGAAACTGTTTTAGACGTTCCTGTTTGTTACATTTAACAGGGAGAAATACAGGCTTTGTGTAGAGAACAGATTCAAGAAACAATGAGAAAACTTTTCAAGTCTCTATGTGGCAGTAAACTCTGCAGATCATTACAATATTATTCAAATGAGTGACTGTTCTTTGGCAACTAGGAAATTCACATATGCTTAAGGTATAGTTCATGTCTGGCATGTTCTGCCCTGGCCATTTCCTTTTCATTTTACTATTAAAAAAAATTAATTATGGAATGGTTTACAGGTTTGTTAGCAGTGTAGTTTGGTTTCCTCCTTACAAGCACATGTTTCTACCCGGTTCTTCATGGTGTGCTCCTTGCAAGCACATGTTTCTACCTGGTTCTTGAAGAGTCATGTTAGCCAAGACATAGTTTGCATTCAAGTTCTGCATTGCATTCTGGTCACAAATATGGTACTAACTCAACAGATTTATCATTCATAAAGTTGATTGGACTGGTCATTTCTCATCAGGAGAGAGAAATTTGCTGCCACCAAATGCTGGGAGGTAAAATATTACCATTAAATTTTCATTTCATCCGTGATGGTATATCTGAATTACTCACAGAAGAATTGATTTCCTTGTTTCCAGAGTCCAGTACTGGAATGACTTCTGCCCATCCCCCATGCTAATGCTATGCATATGAATAAGTCCTTGAGCTACTTTCATCCATAAGTAGTTTGTTTTTGACACTTTGTTTAATTTTTTTCTGAAAGTAACTATTTTAGTTACAAATTGTAGTAACAAATCATTCTTTTCACAGGTGCTTGTGGTGCGTCTGTATCATCTGTGCTGTGCTGCCCTCTACGTAGGCCTCGTCAGTTAAGTTTGTCCAGATGTCTCCTAACTGAAACCTCCATTGTGTTTATTATGTGGCCTTTCTCTTCTTTGAGTATATGGCATGATTTTCCATGAATTGAAGCATAGTAAACAGCGTTGATTCTATATTTTTACCTTTCATGAAACCAGTATTATGTTCCTAGTTCCTGAATGAACTGCATCCTATGTTTTTAACTAAAAGTTTTGTCACATGACAATTTTTTTGCAACTTGAAGGATTTGTGATGAGATACTCATCATGAATTATTTGGCGCAACTTACGTAATGAAGACTGTCGAAGGCTTGATGAAAATGTCGTCATTTGACAAAGACTTGACAAAATCTCTTTTGACCACTTTGACGAGAATCTCTTGTGAAAACTTTGCCATAGTTTTCTCGGCAACAAGACAAATAAAAGTTTAGTGATGGTTTAGTTATCCAATGCTTTGATTCATATTGATTTATATTTTCAATGTTTAAATATGTGCTAATTAATATTGTGGAGTGATCCGGGGTGGAACCAACTTCATTTCTGATTCGCCATGGTGTCCTTAAAAGCTCAATTATTTTCATTTCTTGGGGCTCAGTGGAATGTGCACCTTGCTTTAGGCATAACTTCAAGAAATGTCAAGCTACTCTCATATTTGTGGCTCAAATTGTGTTTGTGCTGTTACTATGACAGTATTTAAAAGTAAACTACTTTTAATAAATTTGCGATAAAGTGTGTAGGTATTGATGTGCCTTCAGATGTGAAAAATCACCATCGTGGTTTTAGCTTATGTCTTCTACTATACTTAATGAAGAATTAAAAGAATCTGTTCTTATTTACTCTTGATGGTGTACAGTGTTTTTTCTTGCTCCTTAACTCCTGCACTAAATGTAATGTCATGTTCCTAAAATTGACTCATTTTTTTCCCCCAATTCAGTTGGGTAAACAAAGCATACTTAAATAGAGGCAGTTTCTATGGATAATTTAGGGTACTGCCATAACTTCCCAACTTATCTACCTGCTTCTATGCAGTTTTAATTATGATGTCTAGAGAGCTTGTTTGCTCAAAATTGGACCTGTCACATTTTATATTGACTCACACCATGCATAGAAGTAAGATGTAGGAACGAGGAAAAACGTAAACACAGAGACTACTAAAAAATATTTTGAATTGTAACAACTGCTAATGGTGAACCTCTGCGCCTAATTTAGCTGTTTTAGCATTACTTTAAAACATGACATCGGACTAACTGTATTTTCCTGGCACCCTTAAATGGTGCACAAGAATCATACCAAAATTTTATGTGATTAACCAGCTGAGTGACGATTTCTGCAGTATTTTCATTGTGTAGGGCAAGGCAAGGCTGAAGTATGGTACAGTGTTGGAAAACGGCAATATTTTGTGGTGCAATGTATGCTATTTTAATTAAACACTAACATATTGAAAGTATGTTGAAAAGTGACCCTATAAGCAACTGATATTATGAAGTGCCACAGAAAAGGTTTTCTTAAAAATAATTTTCAATAGAGTTTACGCTAAGTTAGATATCATCACCCAGGTAGCTAAGCAAGCGTTCTCCTGCCTCTGAGTAGAAGGGAGGTAATGGTTCAAATCCATTAGGAAGAAGTACCCCCGCCGCTTCCAGTTCCCTGGCCTCCTTCCATCCATCATTGCTTCGTGCCTCCTTATATGCCCTGGCGAGAGTTCTACTAACGGAAAGTGAAACGATCTGAAGGAAACCAAAGCAAAGAATTATGGTAAACAATTTTTGTGCAAACAACAATAATAATTAGCTGAGATCAATTACCTCGTCATTTAAGGGCACAGGCTGCAGGCTCCTGAAGCAAAATGAGAAAAGGAATTAAGTCCATGTACAAGGTGAAATAAAAACATAACTTCATCCTGCACTGTTTGAAAATGATGAATGAGAAATCCTGCCTAATCCTACACCAGTAGTGCTCTCCAATGCTCAGGGTACACTGATTTGTGGGCAGAAAAATGGGCTCAAAAGTTGTCGGATCAAGTAGCAACTTGAACAAAAAGTGTGCAAACACTGTTTTCTAAGTGACTCTGAAGCCATTGCGTCAAAGAAAAGTTTCTCATTCAGGTATAATCATATGCCCCCCCCCCCCAAAGTAATGATAGTGATTTTTGAAGCTGGGGTACATAATTAATTGGTGAAGATTGAAACAATATAGATGAATCTAGTCCTAGGGTACTTCCACAACATGACCTTGACTTCACTTCACTCCACTTTTGGTGACAGTTTCCTAGCTGCGAATTTGACCTCTCAGAATACATATGAGCTCTAAATTTGTGCCATGCATAGAACGGAACGTACTTTAACTAATCCGCACCCCTCTTACAGAAAGGAACTAAAGGGTTCATATAATGAGGCATCTATCTTTCTAATTTAAGCATTTTAAGCAAAAATTAATTTTGAAAATGAATTTAAATCATCTCTATTCAGTTGTCTTATTCAGTATGCATGCAAATAAATTGTTTTGGCATGTGGAATACTCCAAGTAGAATAAATCAGTGTCCAGAAGTGAAGAGACCTTTTTCCCCTGAGAATTGAGGTTAAAAATTTCCAGACAGTCTGAACAGAAATTTAGGACCGCATTTTGTCACCTAAGTTCAGAATTTTTTTTAGCAGTGCATGAAGTTCACACTATTCCCTACATGTATGACATAGTAAAGTATTTTCCAATATTGGGGCCCTGATATGGAGATACAGTGCAACAGCAAGGATAGCAGTAAAGTGACTTGGGTAGAAAAATGGACTGAGCAGTGCCCACATATCACTGGTAGTTCTTCTGTAATGCGAAACTCTTTGGAAGCTTCTCATTCACAAATCTTTATTGATTAGATATACATATGAAATTAATAAGTATTACCCAGAAGTGGTCGAGTCTGCGGATGACTCACTGCTGCTGCTGCTGTCATCGGAAGAGACCTTTGCTGAAATAGACAACAAAAGAAAAGCATAAATTATTAGAATTTAGAAAAGAGTATAATTCTTTCCAGTGTAACTCAGTAGCAAGACTTAAAAATTTTCAAATAAATTGGTAACATTATATTTTGATAAGGTATGCATGGAGACTTCCCTCACCCAGTCTGGAGTCCACATGTGCCACAGGAGAAAAAAAAAGAATTTCCATAACTTACATATTTGTAATGAAATACCAAAATGCTCAATTTCAATCGAACTGCTGTGATTGAAAGTTGCCTGATAGAGCATTAAAAACCGAATCTGCTATGAAACCCTCTAAAAGCTTAACTTTTCAAAACGTTGGCAACAAAAAAAATTGACACTGACAAATTGTAAAAAAATTGAGAGCACATAGTCGCCCACACAGTCACCCTAAATTCACTGCAGCAGGTCTGAGCAGCCAGCACTGTTCGCTACAAAAAATTTGTATGAAGTGATGCGATTCAGTTGCACCCTGTCTATAAGTCTGGGAGCCCATGTAGAAATGAAATGATTACTTTCATTCCCAAACACATTGGCAAGTGCACTTACGCAATCTTCAACATAACTCTGGTGCCAGCCACACAAGGGCTTTTTATTTCAGGAATATACACTTCAGATTTCCTAGTTGCTCTTATGTTCACTATTTTAGCTTCAGTGTGGTTTAAGTCTATTGAATCATTAAATTAAGTCCGCACACTACCCTACATGTATAAGTATGATAGATAGATAGATAGATAGCCTGTCGGCTAAGGCCCACCCCACGAGGGGGATACTGCCTCTGGGCAGAGCCATATGCTGACTCGAGTCGGTATAAACCGCCGACACGGACCCAGGCCAACCACCTGAAATTAGAAGGGTTAACAAGGCCACCCCAGCCAACCCTCGACAGGGAGAAGCCGAGGCCCCCGAAAGGCGACGGGCCACACTAGGAAGGAGGGAAAAGATTAGTAGTGGAAGCAGAAGCAAAAGCATGCCCATGCAAGGCAAGCAGTCCAGCAAGCACGGAGCAACGGCCCAGCCAGGCCCCACACCCTAGATGTCTGCCCCGGTGTCGGTGCCCTCCTCGCAGCCGACGGATAGCCCTGGGGGCCCCGGGGAACAGGCAGAGTGCCTCACTGGTTGCAGCCGTTGGAGAGCCACATGAGGCCCAGTGCAGGCCGAGTGCCTCCACCTATGGCAGCCGACGGATAGCCCTGGGGGCCCCGGGGAACAGGCAGAGTGCCTCACTGGTTGCAGCCGTTGGAGAGCTACATGAGGCCGAGCACCTCCACCTATCGCAGCCGACGGATAGCCCTGGGGGCCCCGGGGAACAGGCAGAGTGCCTCACTGGTTGCAGCCGTTGGAGAGCCACATGAGGCCCCCGCAGTGCAGGCCGAGTGCCTCCACTGGTTGGAGTTGAGAGAAGCCCCCCCTGGGGGCCTCGTTGCCTTCAGGCCGGCTGCTGGCAGGGTTGAGTTGTAAGTTGCTGAAGGGCCTGCTCCGCCACCTTTGCAGTAGAGGCGGTTGCACGAAGCTGTTTGGAAGCCTGGTTGGTAGGTGCTCATGCCATGCAAGCAGAAAGAGAGGAAGCATGCATTAGCAAGGGAAAGCGGAAGAGCGTAAGGCCAACTTAATTAACACCCCTTGAGAGGTGTGTCAGGCGTTTAGTAACTGGCACCAGCCCTCGCGGAGAGCCCGCAGGGTGTGGTACCAGCTTCCAGGGTGCGCGCCTGCCTGGAGGAAGGCATAAGCATAGGAGCAGGCCTATGGGCAAGCATGCAGACTAGGACGACAGGAAGGTTAGGCGTAGCAGGCAGAAATAGGACAGGAAAAGAAGAGATTAAGCCCCAGTGGCCGCCCTATTGGCGACCTGCAGGTCTAACCTGTGCCCTCCCCCGCACCCCTACCCTACATGTATAAGTATGGCACCAAAAAGTATTTGCAACTATTGAGACCCCATGGAAGAACAGAGTACAGAGGAAAAATATAGGTAAAGTGACTCGAGCAGAAATCTGGACAGAGATGCTAGTGATCATTGGCAGTGCCTTAGTGCTGCAAAATACTATGGAATGAGAGCATCTAGCAATAGGTTTGTTCAAGGTAACGTATGATTAGATCAGCATAGTTTAGAAATTCGTTATTTTCCTATGGTACTTATGGACTTCAGACTGGGTGAGGGAAGTCTCTATGCATACCTTAATGAAATTTAATGTTGCAATTTTTTTTTAATTTGTTTTTTAATTACTAAGTCTTACCACTGGTTTAGTTGGGAAAGAATTAGTCGAAAGAGTGCAGGAAGTGAAGTGTTACATCTCATGTTATACCTTTCAATTTTTGGGGAAACATCTTCCGTTTCTTGGCCTCCTTCTTTTCTTTCTTTTCTTTTTCAATCATCTGCTCAGCCAGCTTGCGAATTTCCTCCATCTTCTTTTTCCCGAAGGTCCCCTTCGGCCTCCCCTGGTCTGGCCTTCCCCTGAAAAATGGAAGAGTAGACGAAAGACATATAGTATTAACACTATTCTGAAGATGATAAAAAGAACATGATAGGGGAAAATTTACACATAAAACCTCAATAGGGTAAGTGCATGTGATTAAATCATGCGGAGAAAACAATAAAATGCAGGTGAAAGACAATTACACCCTTCTCAAAATGACTTGCTTGTTTCAACTTAATTTTTTTTTCACCTGCTCTCACCCTATAACAAGAATACAAGAAGAAAACACTCACCTCAGCAACTTTCTTATGGCTTTTATTTCTTTTAGCATCTTCATCCTAAGGACAGCATGACAAAGCAAGTTGATAATAACCAATGTACAATTAAAAATGTGAAGCTGAAAATTTTATAAAGTAGCAAAAGCAAATGAAGACATACCGAGCTGCTGCTTGAGTCAGAGTCTGAGTCCTGTTTCTTTTTCTTTTTTGATTTCTTATGAGCCTGAAATCAAAGATCAATGCATCAATGTGTTTTCAGCAAGACCCAGGGATTAAATAAGTAATGTGACAGCACACCTCACGACGGGGCAAGTTGAAAATAACTTCTGCATTCTTCCCACCCGTTTCCTTGTCATTGTCTTCCTAAAAAAATTATTTCAAAATAATTACTGATAGTACCATAAAAACAAAGTATTTGATAAGAGTGTCATAAAAAATTGCACAACATACTTTGCTGGTACCCAAATCTTTAACTTTCTTCTTTTTAAGTACTGGTTTGTCTCCATCCTACAAAGAAAGAGAACTCAAAGTGCAAAAATACCATACACAATAAATAAAACCTAAGACCACAAAACACCCAAATCAAGACATACCGAGCTGCTGCTTGAGTCAACGTCTGAGTCTGAGTCCGAGTCCTGTTTCTTTTTCTTTTTTGATTTCTTATGAGTCTGAAATTAAAGATCAATGCATCAATGTTTTTTGAGCAAGTCCCAGGGATTAAATAAGTAATGTGGCAGCACACCTCACGACGGGGCAAGTGGAAAATAACTTCTTCATCCTTCCCACCCGTTTCCTTGTGATTGTCTTCCTAAAAAAAAACATTAAAAAATAATTATGATAGTACCACAAGAACCAAATATTTGATAAGAGTGCCATAAAAAATTGCAGAACATACTTTGCTGGTACCCAAATCTTTAACTTTCTTCTTTTCATGTACTGGTTTGTCTTCATCCTACACAGAAAGACAACTCAAAGTGCAAAAATACCATACACAAATAAATCAAGAGCTGTAACCTAAGACTGCGAAACATACCGAAAAGTCCGCCTTTGAGATTTTTTCTCTCTTTTGTTTGCTTTTAGAGTTTTTCTCACCATTTCTCTTGTGCTCTAGTTTTACATCCTAAACACATAGTCATGAGCATTCATTACTAAAAGGGCCATAACAGTTAACAACTCTTTAGCTGTAATAAAAAACTTGTGAACTTACTGCACAACTCACTGACTGATAGGTTGACACTTCTTGTACATTTCCCCCACTTATTTCAGTCACATCCATAATTGCATTCCATTCCATTCCATTAGTATCAGTGTCTTCTATTATTTCAGCTATGTCTGTTGTTTCATCCTAGGAGGGACAATCACATCAATTACTGAAAGGGTCTTACCAAGAATTCGTTTAACAGTCATTACAAAAATGGCCAACATACTTTGCTGCTGCTCCGTTCTTCTACTTTCTCCAAATCACATGTTTCTTGCCTTGCAACACATACTGATTCCTCAGCATTCTCTTCATCCTAAAAATTACAAACCCTATCAATACAATGTTACAACCAAGTATAACAAATGGTAAGGTGTTCTTCCTGTGATGGCCACTGTCACATTTCCCCACTTGAACGAAGTTTAAATCATATAAAAGTTTAAAGTTAAGTACGGAAACAGTTAAATCAGACAGTTGTGCACCTCCAAGAAAGTGAGAGCTAGAAATGGCCAAATCAAGGAGGTTCTTGAGAGTGGCTATCATAGGGCACCTTACTCTGATAACTGAAAATTACCAAGGATTCCAAGAAGTCCGGTGTCGACACCTTCCTTTGAGGATGCTGGGGAAGAGGAGGATGCTGGGGAAGAGAAGGATGCTCATGCACAGGAGGATGCTCATGCACAGGAGGATGCTCAGAATGCTGAGGAAGAGGAGGATGCTGAGGAAGAGGGGGATAATCAGGGGGAAGATACTGAGGAGGGGGAGGAGGAGGGGGAGGAGGAGGGGGAGGAGCAGGGTAGTGAGCAGGGTACTGAGGAGGGTACAGAGAGGGGTACTGAGGAGGGTATTGAGGAGGGTACTGAGGAGGGTACTGAGGGGGTACTGAGGAGGGTACTGAGGCGGTGGAATGCCATATCGATGTTGATAGAGGTGTGGGTGAGGGTTGCTGGTGCTTGAACGGGGTAAAGGATGATACTCATGGGATGAATATGGTTTAACTTTTCTCTTTCGAGGCATCTTACCAAATCTGTAAACAATAAATCAAAATGTGACACTGCTTCAGAAGAGTTGCAGAATGATATGCACACATTTCTAGGAACCAAAAGGACACTTGAGAAAAACCAACCAACAAAATGTAATGCAAAACTTCTGAACATACTGGGGAGGGACAACATTCATTTCTGTTCCAGTTGCAAAGTTGAGGAATTAAAATAATGCAAGCATTTTGGTGGCAGGTATGAACTATATCGCATGTTAAGGGTTAGCAAAGGTGACTTTGTTTGAAGAGGTGGCACTTACTCCTTTGGTTTGAGCTCCTATGAAAACTTGACAGAAGGGGACAAAGAAGCAAACTGAATCAACCAAATTGGTTGTTAATCAAGCCACAGAAGACTGAAATTGAAGTTCAGAGAAACAAAAACACTTACTGGGCGGCGTGCAACCAAATGTGGAAGTGCAGGGAAGGGGCAGGAGGAGACATGGTACTACCTGCATCATTTTATTGGAATCAATTTTTTCTAACTGCATAGAGACAGAATTTAAGGATTCTGTAAGTGTCCAAAAAAAAGGGGGGTTATTAAATACATGCACTCAGCTGCATCAAGTCACATATTACCGTGTTGTCAGAGTAGGTTGCTTGCAGTTAGTAGTAGTTAGTTATGCCGTCGCCGTTTGGCGGGAAGAAGTCCTGCGCTGAGCCCTCGACGTGGTCGTCTCGCTATTGACTGTTCAAAATGGGAATTGCAGTGAATTTCCAACTCCTGGCCTTCCTGGTGCTGTTGTAAGTTTCAATTTTGTCAATATTGTTAAGGAAACACCCATAATTTTTTTAAAAAAAATGTTGGTAAGGGTTCACTTTACTGTACACTATCACTGCTAATTGTCACCAACTGACCTCTGTTCCAGTGTCCTTGCCTTTCTGACCGCTGTTGCTGATTGCATACCTCTCATAAGAGAAGATGGATACCGTTCAGGGTCCTACTTTTATCACAATGGTGACAATGGATTCGCCTACCATTTTAGTTCTAACAGAAGGCTGTCTATCTATTTCAAATGTGTACTTTACGATGAGGGTTGTCGAGGAAGAGGGATCCTACGCTTAGGACAAGGATTCAGGCATGCCAGCCCTCACAACCATGCCCCAAATCCTGATCTTGTACAGGAAAGAGAGTTCAGACGAAATGTGCTAGATAGATGCAGGACCCAGCGCTGGGTGTCCTACAAGGACATTCTGGATGACGAGCGTGGTGATGCCAGGTAAAGTTTTGACGTAATTTTACTTTTATGAAATTTCTGTAACAAATTTGTAAAATGGCAAGAACAATGCTACAGTTACCTTTTTCTTTCAGGTATTCTGCTCGTGTAAGATGCAGAATGACAATGAACAAGTTACGGACATCAATGCGAGAATCCAGAATGAAAACGTACCCTGACATTCCTAAGACGCTACGTGAACTGACAAGGACCCTGCAAAAGAAGAAATACAGACACATATCAGCGACTGTGGACATGAAGGACAATATGTACGCTGGCTCGGTTACAGCATCTGATGGCACTCACCATGTGGTTTTCATCTCCAAAAGGATTAGGAAAGTGATGGCTGATGTCCAAATTATACATGCCGATGGGACTTTCAGAGCGCGCCCAGCTGTTCCCCCTAGCTCACAGCTGTTTGTTCTTGTTACAACCTGGCATCACTCGGTTCGTACCATATTATCATGTGGATTAATGAAACGACTTACAAATAATTCTTTTATAGGAGGGTAAATGTGGTGCTGAAGTATTCATGCAGTCTAAGCTCCCTCTAATCTTGGCCCTGCATTACAGACTTTGTGAACCATAAAGCTTGCATTATTTTTCAATGACACTTTTCATTGCAGGTCATTCCACTTTGTTGGGTACTCATGGAGAGAAGAACGAAACCAGGTTACCAGGCTGTCATGAAATTCCTGAAACATCTTGTCCCTGACTTTGTTCCAATGAGGATCACCACTGACTTTGAGTGGGCTCAGCAGGCAGTGTGGGAGGAGGAGTTTCCACGTAAGTATGCAATAAATATTTAAAGAGGTGATGCTTCACATGTAAGAAATATTGCAGAAGGAAATATTTCCCATTTTTCAGATGCAAAAGTACAGGGTTGTCTGTGGCACCTGTGCAAAGCTTTCGTTGAGAAGTGCAAGAAAATGAATCTGAAGCGTTATTTTAGACATCTACCAGAGATGGTGCCCAGTATCAGACGTTTGTGTGCCATCTCATTGTTGCCTCCACAGTTCTTTCACATGGGTCTGGAAGTAGAAAAAAGAACATCCGCAAGAAGGACATTGTCTCCTGGTATCTACTGCAGCCATTCTTCAATTATGTGCAAACGAAATGGCTGAATAACCGCTTCAGGAACAAGTGGATGACCTTCTACAAATCACAGCACCGCACAAATAATGCCTGTGAAAGCCACCATCGAATCCTACGCCATGCTGTTGGAGCACACCGCCCTAACGCTTATGCATTTATAGAGGCCTTAGCGAGACTGGAAAATAATGCACACCTGGACGTCTTGTGCAGCCACCGGTTCGGGACACCTTCCAGGTCTAGGAGGTGGACTGCTGTGGCGGCTGACAAGGCTCTAAAAAGGCTCGGCAAGAACCTTAATATGAGATACCAACTGAGCCGTCAAAGAGCAGTGAGACACTACCTGAATAAGGCTGCCAACATCATGCATAGGGCCGTAGGTAAATTCACATCTTAGGTACACTAATTTGGCATTCACTCTGATGATAGAAGGAAATTATGCTCTTGACTTTTATTACTTTATTAATGACTTTATTCATGACCTTAGCGTAATACACCTTTTTGGGGGGGAAAAGTAAAAAATGAACTTTACTGGTTATGAATAACACTCACATACCCTACAGCGCATTTAACTTCTTAAAGTGAGATGGTTATACAACACTTTCACCACTTAACCACAACAACATGCAAGCAGAAACCACATAAAGGAATATAAATTAGGACTGACCAAAATGCAAGAGCAATTCATTAATAACTGTTTTCTAACAGATCTCTACACCACACCACATGCAATGCATACAACAGAGGCCTTCATGTCCCAACACTCCACCACACAACAGAATATGTGACAAAACAATTGTTTCCTAGGCAAATATTTACTTGACTTAGTAGCACTAGTTCCACATGTACAGAAATTATTCACGTTCTCAAGTCATTCCAGGGCCACCACAGGGATTAAATATTGACACATACACATTTCTTTCAGCTCCCTTACATAAATATTGTTGGTATTTGAAGTTTTCAACTGAATGAACACACAATAGCACGCAAACAACTTGGTGGGTGACACAATTTAACAGAGACCACACCAAACTGAACTACATTTTACTGCAAAATGATCTTTCAGAACTAGGAGATGTAATCTTAGAAGCTTTATCACCACACCTGACACGCTTAGCCAAATATTTGTCATTAGAAAACGAATGAAGAGTCTCCAACTTCTCCCGGCTTAGAACCTTCAGCAAAGTTTATAAATGTCAGTTCGTTCACAGGAGCAGTCTGAAAGGAAAGAAAAAGACACCTCTATGTAGCAAAACTTGTGAAGGTCACAAAATGAAGTCCAAAATTTTGAAGTTGTTATAATTATATGGCTTTTTACTTCTGGAGTATTTAAACTGTTGTTACTTTATCATTACTTGGTTGTGGTGCTTGGTAATTGTTAAAATTGTGGAGGATAATGCCATGGTAGTTTTGAATTTTGCTGACTGGATTTCAACAGTTATGACAAGAAGCTAAATATACTCATTACTGTGGTTTGATGTTTTTTGGTTTATTTTATTGCAAAGCAACACCAGAATCAAGTTAAGTTTTAGCTTGACATATGCACTTACCAGTGGATACGATGTGGATCATGCACAAATATTTTGTTACGCATAATTGTGCTCAGATCCATGTGCTCCAAAATCATCCTGTAAAGTTAAGCAAAAATATAAGTCCTGATCAAAACCACACACAAGAGTCTGCATAATCATTTTGTTAGATATGAAATGAAAATATTGAAATTAAGTAGTATTCATTTAGTTTGATTTTAAAGCAACATTTAAATGATAATATGATAATAATGAAAATATTGTGGCTACTCACAATTTAAATCGGTGTGCACTCAACAGTGAACGGATTAGTCACAAAATATAAGTCCTACAACGGCAATCAGCACTCAAGAAACACGAGTCCTGAAACAGAAATATTGAAACAAGTCTGTGAGTGGGGTTGTGGCAGACATATTTAGGTCTTGACCAGTACTCGTTTACAAGAAACAGAAGTGTGACTCCCACCAGCTAATTTTATGTTGTATACTCTTAAAGCTCAAATAAACATGTACCTGATCAGTTTGTAGCATGACTACTCATTTACAACTTGTCATTAAGTGCCACCTGAAACAAGAATGAAATAATAATTATAACAACCAAGATCTAAAATCAGAATACAGATAGAATCTTTCATTGAGAGCTTACCTTGTGGATGTTGAGAAGGTTGAGTAGTCTTATACAACCCAGCCAAAGATGCAGCAAAACAGATTTACTACGGTAGTTGTTTCCACAGATATGCGTGCACATGACACTGCAACACATCAGACTGTCATCAGTAACAAATTTCTTATCAATGACACTGGTTTTCACAATATTTTAAGTGACATAGTATCCAATCCAAGTTGAACTGTACGTGATGTTTTAAACCTAATGTTCACTTTGGCAAAAGTACATGACAGCTCCCAATATTTATGTCCACACAGTCTATTTGTTTCCAATTGCTGGTCAGCGGAAGCCTCAGATCGGAGACACCATCCTAAAGAAAGCAAAGAAACAAGAAAACATATTACTAACATTTATAGTTTCAACACTACCCATTCAGAAGTAGCTGAAACATATCACACCTCGAATCTCATTGGTGGCCAACAATGTTCGTTGGTTTAGTCCACCAATAGAAAACATTCATAATTAGTTTTAAGATCAGAGGTTACATTTGTCTGGGGACTTCATGATAATACCTTGCTTTGCAATACAAAGAGAAGGGAGGACACAGCAAGGGTTCGCAACTGAGAGGCAACAACTTACTCAGGCCTGGCAGAAGCATGCAAAACATGGTTGAACATAGAAAAGAATGTTACAGAGGAAAGACCTGCCAATGACTGACATTCTTTCCAGATACAACTTTCAAAATGTAAAAATAAATGTAAGAAATTATGGTATGGAAAGGCACACTGATCACAAAATTTGATTTACTCTAGCAGCACTGAGGCTGAAGGAAGTCTTGCCAATCTGCAGCAGAATGAGAAGAGATTGCAGGCCATTGGAAGAGTCGCTTTGGAAACCAGATCACAACCCAATGCGAAACGGCATTGCAATGTTAAGAAATGCTTTTGAAACTTTTAAAACAACCACTGAACCAATCTGGGCAGCCGCAGCAATTACTGAAGCAAAGTACATACGCCAAATCACGGTTTCGTTACATAAATTACATAGAGAAGAGGACTCGGGACTCAAAAAACTACAAAAAACGTCCCAAAACAATTTACGTTTGTAGGTTAGAGGCCAAGCTCTGGCAGCAATAGTGTGAAGCAAGTTTTAAATGTTGAACGTACCATTGAACCAAAACCAAGCTGACACTCATGACCTTCAATTCGCCATCTGAAAACAACTTTCTACGATTACGATTCATAAAACTTAATGCGATTATAAGACGCAAATGTCAGTGTACATCGACAGTCTATGTTGCCGATTACTACTTATACGCAGCGCGTAATTTTTCATACCACGCGGAGCTGAGCTGTGATTTCAAATAGTCTCCGCCAGGGCGCCGGTGGCTTCGGTTGGCGGTTGGCGGTTGCAACACGCCGGTAGGAAAAGGCGGTGGCGGGCGGCAGGCAGAGGCAGGCAAGGCTTGTGTCGGTGTCGGTTTGAAATAACGGTCAGTGTTTCCCCTGTTTTGTTATGAATGACCCATTTTGAAAGCAATATCATTGCTCGTACGTATCTGAAGTTTTATTTCCTTCAGTGGAAATATTTCGGAATAAGTCTTGAGGTGTTGTTATTTGTGGCCTAGGCGGAGGTACCATTTCGTCGTTGGCGTCTTCAACGGCAAGTTTGAACTGTATCCGAGTGACTTGTCATTTTCAACCGATTTCCAGTGACTGCGTAAGTACTGTGACTAACGAGACAAATGGACCGGGAATATTCTTCATTAAAGTGCGAATTTTAGATTTTGGTTATCAACGAACTTGTCTTATCGAGTTAACGGTTTCTGAAATCTGTTTCAGTGTTGTGGGACGTGCCAACGACCGATCTTTGGCGTGATTAGTGTCGGAAGGCACGCTGTGACCATTTTCATTGCATTTCAAACGAAATCGACGCAATAATCAACGTCCCAAGCCTGGCCTGACCTGTCTTCTTACGTGTAATGGATGTTTTGTTCCAGAATTGCTCATATATTAGCATACTACTGTACACCTGCTATCGCGTCCATTTGTAGTGCTTATCGTGGGGGCTTTGTTTGGCAGTTGAAACTATAACCCTTCCTCCAAGCAATGTGGTGAGTTTTATGTTTTGGCATGATATTCGAATATATTTTTTCAGTGCAAGTGCAATCAAGGAGGACTTTAAAAGGTTATGTTGCTGTCTCCATGTACCGGTAATCGTAGCCTAGTGAGGTATTTGAATTTTTAATTGTTTTCTTATTTTGTCTGTTTCAGTGTAATGGATTGCACACAGTGAAATACCGTTGTGCAACCTAGGAACGCTTTCGCCAGTGCTTTGGAAACGATTTAAAGGTTGACTGTTAAATATTCCATGCAATGGCTGCATAGATTTTAGGTGAGTGTTCAAGCATCGAAACATCATCTTGTCTTTTTCTTTCACTTCTTAAGTACTTTCTCTTACCTCTGATGTCATCATTTTTGCCAGGCAGGGGTAACGTGATTATGATTAACCATGTTTTCATGTCAAGGTCCACATCTGCGCTCTTGCTTTGTGAGCATCACCCATTTCACTCTGCATTGACAATGCATTGTTTCTTGCAAATATTATCCGCACTTCAATATCTGGTGAGTGTTCTCATGCACCTTGGGTCATAAGTTCTTAATTTATACAAAGTCGAGGTACCCACTTAGCTCTGGCTGTGGCTAGCCTGCTCCACTCTGGAAGTAGTGACTTCATTATCATCATCATGGCCATAATGAAATTATGTTATTCAGATTTTACTTCGGTCTTAAACATTGCCTTCCACATTATTTTTATGGAAAGTCAGGGCAACTTGAATGAATTGTTAGTGTTTTTGTGACAACATCTAATGTTATGATTCTCATTTCACAGATGGCTCTAAACCTGAAGAGTACATCATGCAATATTTACCTCAACAGAAGCCGTTGCTGCAATAAGCCTGCCACATTCTAGTTCCGTGTTTCGAAGACAACAGTTGGACATCGCAGCCAATCTGGCAAGGGTGCTGCTTCGCAATTGCATCATGCTGGTTCCAACTTCACACAAATTAAGGGTGAGTTTCCCAACTCAAATATTTTCAGCTGCTGCATTGGGGACCGATTCCCAAATTTTTAGTGCTGCTCTGCTGGGGTGCTCCTGATTAGAGTTCAGTTTGAAAGTGTGTATGAGACTAAGCTTCAGTTGTTATTAGGGAGGACATTGCTATTGTTCCACATGCTATTATTTATAAAGTCACTAAGATATCTTTCCGTAATGTAAGATAGTGTGTCATGAAATCTTCTGTGAGCTCCAAACATGTATGAACTATTGTGATTTAAGTCATACCTTGTAGAAGATAGTTACAGATTTGTAACTTTTATACCGTACTCTGAAGGATTGCTATCATTTCAATAAGAAAAAGTTGCCATCAGACCATAATTTGTTTTTTTCAAGAGGCTCAATGAAATAAGTGTCTTAATTGTGTTGACAATGATAAAAAGTAGGCAGGTAATTGGATGTCCCCAACCGAGCTGCAAGCCAGTGGAGTTGATGAGCAGCCCTGGGCCAGCAAGCAGGAAAAGTGAATTATATTTTATTTCTAGTATGTATGTTAGTAAATTAGGGAACTTGAGTGTTGTTGTAGTGTAAGCATTTCTCAGCTGAACTGCTCCGCCAGTGCACTTGTTTTTTACAGCAGAAGATGTATGGTATGGAATTATGTAGATTTTTCCCAACCGAGCTGGTAGCCAGCAGAGTTGGTGATAAGCAGTCCTGGACCAGAAGCATTAAAAGTGCTTGATTCTTAAATTCTAGTATGTATGTTAATATGTTGACGGGTTTGCATCGTCAATTTTCTGGTGTTGTAATGTCACAGCCGAACTGCACTGTGTGTGAATTTGTTGATAGGTCAGCAGACTGTGATATATATGATATGGATTTTTGTTCATTTTCCTTACCAAGCTGACTTCTCAGCAGAGTTGGTGGACAACGATAGTGCCTCAGCTGGATGAAATGTTTTGTGATATTATCTCTATTTTTGTGCTTGTGATTTAGGGAATTTTCATCATCAACGCTATGTAATAAGATAGTTTAAGGATTTCCTAACTGATCTGATCTGTCAATGAAGTTTTTGTTCTATTCACAATCACAATGATTAGGCAGGTAATCAGTTATATACATATATATGTATATATATATATATATATATATATATATATATATATATATATATATATATATATATATATATATATATGTATATATATATAAAACAGGCTTCATTGTCTGCTTAGTATGTGTGCGTTTCACCCTTCTCTCGTATCCCTCCCTTTTCTCTTCTTCTCACTATTGCCTTTGTCTCTCCATGGTGGACGGGTCCATCCTGGACCTGGGAATCGGGCACAAACCCCCGCTGTCAGGTCCACCACTGTGCCATTTGTGTGATGCTCATTGAACGGCAGACATACTAATAAGCCTTATTTTAATGATTGCTGTCAGGGTATTTTTAGGTAATTTTCAGCGTGGACGTTTTAAAATACGATAGTTTATTGATTTCCCAACCAGACTGACTTGTCAGTGGAGTTGTTGAACACAGGCCAGAGAATTATGATATAAATATTAGAGGGATTTTTGTACATTTTCCCTACCGAGCTGACTTTTCAGTAGAGCTGGTAGATAACAAGGCATCAGCTGGATAAAATTTTGTGAAATATTGGCTCTGTGTTATAATTAAATTCCAATTTGTGAATGGTGTTAAAAGATGGTGATGCCAGCGGCCAGAATATGAATGTATGTAATCTAGGGACTTTTCAGGTCATCAGTGGGAAAGCACAAGTCGTATTCTATGAGATTTATGTGCATGTTCTGCACAATTCAAGAATTGATATTGCATAAGTTTAATTACATTCTAAGAATATTGTTGATGTACAGAGCTAGTCTGTGTTGCCCTGGGTGGCCAAAAGGCTTCCAGCGCATTCTTGAGCACAGAAAGATGGTGATGTATGAATGTTTGTTATCTAGGGACTTTGCAGGTCAACAGTGGGAAAGCACAAAGCGTATTCTATGAGATTTATGTGCATGTTCTGCACAACTCAAGAATTGATATTGCATAAGTTTAATTACATTCCAAGAATATTGTTGGTGTACAGAGCTAGTCTGTGTTGCCCTGGGTGGCCAAAAGGCTTCCAGCGCATTCTTGAGCACAGAAAGATGGTGATGTATGAATGTTTGTTATCTAGGGACTTTGCAGGTCAACAGTGGGAAAGCACAAAGCGTATTCTATGAGATTTATGTGCATGTTCTGCACAATTCAAGAATTGATATTGCATAAGTTTAATTACATTCTAAGAATATTGTTGATGTACAGAGCTAGTCTGTGTTGCCCTGGGTGGCCAAAAGGCTTCCAGCGCATTCTTGAGCACAGAAAGATGGTGATGTATGAATGTTTGTTATCTAGGGACTTTGCAGGTCAACAGTGGGAAAGCACAAAGCGTATTTTATGAGATTTATGTGCTGCATTATTCTAGATTTGATATTGCATAGTTTTGATTATATTTTAATAATTTTGTTGATGTGCAGAGTTACTGTTTGTGTTGCCCTGGCTCGCCAAAAGGCTTCCAGCGCATTCTTTAGCACGGAAAGATGGTGACAGGATATGAATGTATGTAATCTAGGGACTTTTCAGGTCATCAGTGGGAAAGCACAAGTCGTATTCTATGAGATTTATGTGCATGTTCTGCACAATTCAAGAATTGATATTGCATAAGTTTAATTACATTCTAAGAATATTGTTGATGTACAGAGCTAGTCTGTGTTGCCCTGGGTGGCCAAAAGGCTTCCAGCGCATTCTTGAGCACAGAAAGACGGTGATGTATGAATGTATGTAATCTAGGGTCTTTGCAGGTCAACAGTGGGAAAGCACAAAGCGTATTTTATGAGATTTATGTGCTGCATTATTCTAGATTTGATATTGCATAGTTTTGATTGTATTTTAATAATTTTGTTGATGTGCAGAGTTACTGTTTGTGTTGCCCTGGCTCGCCAAAAGGCTTCCAGCGCATTCTTGAGCACGGAAAGATGGTGAAGGATATTAATGTATGTAAATTAGGGACTTTGTAAGTTAGACTTAAATTGTTACTGAGTAGTCATTGTGTTCCACACACACATATGACAATTGTTGTGTGTAAAATGAGAGAGATTTTGTTTAGTGCGATAGTGTGTTTTAAAATTTTATGTAAGGACTGAAAAAATATCATAAGCTAATGTGATTCATTATTTCCGTTGTATTTCATTGTATATCCTGTAAGATAGTTATAGACTTGCAAATTTTGTATCTTTTTGTATAGGATTAATACTATCAGTTTAGTGAGCACAAGTTGCCATCAGGCCATGAGATGCATCTTCATAGGCTTTAAGAAATTTGTGTGGAAAGTGACTTGAAACATTTTGACAGCTACCTCAAATAGGAAGGCAATCAGATAAAGTTCTAACAGGTTTCAATGTCTGCTTAGTATGTGTGGGTTGCACCCTTACCACCATTACCCTCCCTTTCACTTCGTCTCTCTCTTGCCTTTTTCTTTCCATGGTGGGCGGGTCCATTTCTTGGCCTGGGCATTTGGCACAAACCCCACTGCAAGGCCCACTTCTGTGCCAAATGTGCGATACACACTGAACAGCAGACATGCAAATGTGCAAAGCCTGAGTCTACATATTGGCCGCTGCCAGCCAGAAGTCTCCCAGTCACTTCTTTAGTAGAAAACGCAAATCAAATATGGGAAGTTAGTGTAAGTTAGGGCATTTGCAGGTATTTGATTGTCTTATGATTCCGTTGGCTGTTAGAAGGTACCCAGTCGGTTCTTGAGTGAGAAATATGGGAAGAATGTGGCAAACTATGGATTGTAAGGAATTGACTCATGTTTTGGACCCCAGTGTAAGGCCCCACCACTGTGCCCATACCAATGTAAGTGCACTATTCTCTGAAGAGCACACATGCAGATAGCCTTTCATGTGGATGGACAGTTCATGTAATCACTGCATAGTACAATGAACCAGTGGGTCATTGGCATGGAGAAATGATAGAATTTCAGTGTTTGTAATTTAGGGACTTTGCAGGTCATCAGCAGGAGAGCACAAGGCTTATTCTATGAGATTTATGTGCCTGCTCTGCGCGTTTCAAGATTTGATGTTTGTCGCTCTGGCTGGCCAAAAGGCTACCAGCGCATACTTCAGCACGGAAAGATGGTGACAGAATATGAATGTATGTAATCTAGGGACTTTGCAGGTCAACAGTGGGAAAGCACAAGGTGTATTCTATGAGATGTATGTGCCTGCTCTGCACTATTCAATTTGATATTGCGTAATTTTAATTTCGTTATAAGAATTTTGTGGATGTACAGAGTTACTGTGTGTGTCGCCCTGGATGACCAGAAGGCTTCCAGCGCATTGTTGATCACGAAAAGATGGTGATAGAATATGTATGTATGTTTGTATTCTAGGGACTTTGCAGGTCAACAGTGAGAATAAGCACAAGGCATATTATGAGATTCGTATTCAAGATTTGATGTTTGTCGCTCTGGCTGGCCAAAAGGCTACCAGCGCATACTTCAGCACGGAAAGATGGTGACAGAATATGAATGTATGTAATCTAGGGACTTTGCAGGTCAACAGTGGGAAAGCACAAGGTGTATTCTATGAGATTTATGTGCATGTTCTGCACTATTCAAGACTTGATATTGCATATTTTTAATTACATTTTAAGAATTTTGTTGATGAACAGAGTCACTGTGTGTATTTCCCTGGCTGCCAGAAGGCTTACAGGGCCTTTCGATCATGAAAACTAGGCAACAAAAAGTTTGTTTAGTTAGGAATTTATAGGGTTTTCTAAAATGGCATTTTGGGTAATGAGAGATTTGTATTCATGCACTCTATCGTTGATGGTCACATATGGTTTGGATTTAGTTTATCACTGTGTCAGAAATGGGTCGAGCTGATTCTTTGGCTGAACCTTGGAGAACTCGTTGGCCTGTTTGCCTGTAATGTTTTCGGGTGGGAATCACGACAAACATGAAAGGTGTTTTTGAAGTCGGTGAATTTTTTGCTGCTCTCTCATATTGTGTATGTACTGCCTGCTCTCTGCGTGCAGTGATACAATTTTTTGTCTGCCCCTCTTTCAAAATTTATTATGATTGAGTTTGTGAATCATAACCAGCCATCTGGTGGTGGGGGGTGGGGGGGTTTCTCAAAGTAGGTTTTCACAGTGTATCTTTCCTTTCGAAATACAAACGTGTTCGTAGCGGGACAGCCGCCTGTGTCGTGAGCTGGGCTCCCTAAGAGCATGGCCGGCGAGGTGTTAGGAGGCCGTGAGCTCGCTGAGGGCCGGCCGCCTGGGTCGTGAGCTGTGCTCTCTCGGCCAGGTGTTAGGAGGCCGTGAGCTCCATGAGGGCCGGCCGCCTGGGTCGTGAGCTGTGCTCTCTCGGCCAGGTGTTAGGAGGCCGTGAGCTCCCAGCGGGGCCGGCCTGCCTGTGCTGTGTGCTGGGCTTTCTGGCTGTGTAAATAAATACAATTTCAGTAGAATATGACGCATTCCGAGGCCGGCTTCAACGTTTTGTTTTTTGGGACTTGCCTGTGTAGGAGTGAGGTATTAGGAAATAGTCTATCCCTGGGTCCAGCTTTCTCAGTTTCAGTAGTGATGGCTTATATGGGTGGAAGTATACTTTTCTTGTGGTATGTTACGGCTCCACGCTTCATGGAACGTTAATTTTTATTTTCTATGCTTTTTTCTCCTTAAAAATGACTTACTACTCTGTGTTCAAATAGGGTAGGGAGGTTGTGCGGAATTCGTAGTGTTGAGGCTAGGTGCGTGCTTTAGGGACCGTTTTGTACCAACGCGTGAACGCTCTTAGTACTGTATTTGTTGATGGTGGCTGTGTTTGGAGCTGAAAGAGCATAGTAACGGCCTATTGTGTATCTATCAGACAGAAAACTGGGCGTTACAGCTAGCGACGGATGGAAGAGAGACGTTTATACATTTATTCACCTGTTTTGGTTTGTGGATACTGTTCGTTTTGTTTTGTTGCAGAAAACATTATGATGGTCATCCAGCAAGCCAAAACAGTGCAGTGCATCACACTGCCTCGCGCCCAGCCTGCCCCTGCCACCCAGTGGACAGCAAAATCTGTGTTGAAAGGTGTGTTCTTTCTCAAAGTTTCAATACTATATTGATTTCTTGCTGTTTCTCAGGGAGGTGTAAGCACCATGCATTGCCTTCATCAGTAGCTTTCTTTCTTTTGCAGCACACCTCGACTAGATGAGCTGCAAGCGTCGACCCACTTCACCTATGAGTCACCACAATACCTCAAGAGGACTGGTCGGTGGCTGCCTCTGTGGGAAGTGAAACTGCAGTCATTGATTGCCTTTTGATTTTGTGTCGTGTGACATTCCTTCCCATCCTATGTACTTGTGTCGTGCTTTTTCCTGCAAACATCTTCCAGAGAAAAATGTTCAATGTATTTGGAAGCTCCTGTTTGCTTTTTAAGTGATAACTTATCATTTATTGCTGACCAGTCATAGGCATTCCTTATTCAGCTTTTGAAGCAGCTGTTTATATTATTTCTACATCAACAGTTTTGTCTGATATTGTTTGGTCTCCAAAGAAAGCTCCAGCCACATTCATGTATGAACTTCCTCTTATATTTACTTACGATGCAATGCCAGTTAATAAAGAGCTATCTTCGATCATTCTTTTTTAGTGTTCAAGTATTATTTCCAACTCCTGATTGTATGTCAGACTTACGATTTCAAATATGTTCTCTAACAACGCTCATCTGCGTTACACAATTTCAACCATTCCATAAACTCAAACACTAGACCTTGACTAAAATACAGAGTTCTTAATTGGTGATACAAGGTATTCATTATAAACATGGTTGCACTTCTTTTTCTACTCAGCGAAGACAGGTTCTGTGCACATTCACTTCTGAAGGTAACAAGTGCAGAAAGCATGAACAATCGCTAAGACAAGCCTGAGGCTGATCTCGAAGTCTTCCAACAATTGCTGTGACAAATCTGCACAAATGTAGAAGCGCATGATTTGGGAGTAGGCTGAATGACAAATTATCAAAAACTCGTGCACATAGAAGGGTGGAAAATGGGCGCAAATCTTAAAGACATACCCCTCAGTGGAAGTAAAATTACCTACCCACTCTAAAAACTTGCGTATCACAACTGTCTTCTACACGCTACAGGTGGAGCAACAATTCAGAGCCTTTAAGAGGACACACAATTTAATTTTCGCATTTAATATTTTTCTTTAAAGAATAATTTTTTAAATTAAATATATTTAATTTAAAAAAATATTATTTTGATTTTAAAAATGATAATTCTGTGGAAGAAAAAAATGTGGAAGAAACAGAGCCTACTCGGAGATACGACGTTTTCCTTAAAATTTTCGCCCATAGGGCTCTATTTCGATATGTTTACCCTTGGAAAATATTTTAAAAAAATTTATAAAAAAAATAACTAAAATGTTTAACTTGGTGAAAGTTTGCGTGGCTCAGGTGCCCAAACCATGAACCGCAGACCCTTTAACGGAACGGAATTCGATAGAGCGTACTTTTGTGGTCTGACGACACCCATTTGGGACTTTTTTTCGTCGGCAGTCTTCGAGAACCCATCTAGTCCCAAATGGTCTAAAACAGCTGTTTTGGGGGGTTTGCGACCCCTATAGATCTTATAGGAATGATCGGAAATTGCTATAGGGACTTTTCGGCAGTCCCTATGCATGAAAGGAACCCATAAACCGTGTGGGATCAAATTCGGAAGGGGTCGAAAAACGGGTGGCTTTTTTCGTCTGGAATGCCTCTCTTCTAGTTTTCTTGCCATGTCGAGTCAGCCGAGCAGTACGGACGTCCGCTCCGTTCTGTGGCACGCAGCTCCCGTGCCGTCCCGGCCTCGCCACAGGCCCTCGCCCCCTCTTGGACCTGCTTGTGCAGGGTATTCTTTGTCACCGTTGTGTGTTTTATTGCCGTGTGTGCATAAGAAGAAAAAAAAAAGAAGTGCGATGAGTGTCCGAAGAGACACCCTCACGCTCGATTTCGGGCGTGAAGGGCGTCGTCCAACGGCCGGAGAAGTCTGCGTGTGGCTACGTTCCGAGATGAAATTGGATGTCAACGACATGGTCAGCTTTGAGCCCGAGTTCGGCACGAAGAGGTTCTTTCTGAAAGTAAGGAGAGAGAAGTTTGAGAAACTGGCAACAGCAGACGGCGCCGAGAAGGAGTTTGTGTACAGCGACGACAAGAAGGCCAAGGTACGGATATCAACAACGGGGCTGGGGGTGAGGGCCGTCAGAGTGCGCAACCTGCCCACTGAGGTGGCCGACGAGAATCTCAAGAGTAGGCTCTCGGAATTTGGGACAGTAATTGAGATTGTGGCCGAAAGATACGGGACTAGACACCCCTTTGCCGGTTTGCTGAGCGGGGCACGGATCGCCCGGATGGGCCTAAAGAAGCACATCCCGAGCTATTTGAGGGTCGGACAGGCCGAGGTGTACCTAGAATATGGTGGGCAGCCGCAAACGTGCCAGGTGTGCGATTCAACCGAGCATCTCCGCTCGGGGTGCCCGCTACGGCGGCGCGGACAGGCCAGCTACGCCGAGCGGTTTAGGCGCGGGCCAGAGACACCGGCCGACGGCGAGGGGGAGACGTTCGAAGCGGCTCTGGAACGCGAAAAGGCGCGACTAGAGGGAGAGAGAAAGAAGAGAGAAGCGGAAAGGGAGAGAAAGGAACAGGAAGAGGAGATTACAAGATTGCTGTCGGAGGAGAAGAGGAAGGGCGAGGGGGACGAGCGAGAGCGAGAGAGCACGACGACGACCGGACCTGTAGACTCAGCAGCAGACGACGCGGAAGAAGACGGAGCACGGGGTAGTGACGGAGCGGACCGCACGGACCGCGCCGAAGGGAGTAGTGCCAGTTTGACGGGCGCCCCGGAGTCACCGCCGTTCGGAGGCACCGGTCACGATTCGTGGGGCACAGCGGAATCGCCTACTTCAACGTACAGTCGGCTCTCCCTCCTAGGCGAATTCTTCCCGCCCCTCCCGAACAGAGAAGAGACAACGGAAGGTGGCGCAGCGGCTGCGGGCAGCGATACACAGGGCACGACGGGGTCCAAGGGCAACCTTATTCCCGGCATGAAGGTGAAGCTGGGAAAAATAATGGGTAACAACGGGAAGCGAAGCGCCAACAGCCCCCCCAGGGAATCGGACAACCGGAAAGAAAAGCTACCCAAGAAATGAATGTAACCATTGCTACAATTAACATCTGTGCCCTCTCTGCCCCACACAAGCTTGCTGCGCTCCGCCAATTCCTGGAGGACACCAAGGTCGACATCGCCCTGCTACAAGAAGTGGCCGTCGCAGAATTCAGCTTCCCCGACTTCGACGAGATCACTAACCCCGGAGAGCACCGCCGGGGAACGGCGATTTTAGCGCGACGGAACCTCGCAATGACGTCACCCACCCTGCTGCCCTGCGGGAGGGGGGTCAGCGTCCACTGCTGCAACTTGAAAATAGTAAACCTTTATGCCCCGGCAGGAACTAGGCTTCGAGCGGATAGAGCGAAGTTTTTCGCCGAGGACATCTCCCCCCTCATCGCGGACGCAGCCAGTGACCTGCTAATCGGGGGAGATTTCAATTGCACCCTGAGGGCGCAGGACACCACCGGGCAGCACAACAGCTGCAACCAGCTCGCCGAGGTGGTGTTGGACCTGAGGTTGACAGACCTGTGGACCATAACAAGGCAGGACGCAGGACACACCTACATCAAGGATGCGGTCTCATCGAGGCTGGACAGGCTCTACGCCACGGGGGATGTGGCTCGGAAGGTGCGCGGAGCCTGCACGAGGCCGGTAAGCTGTAGCGACCACCTCAGCCTGCTGTGCACACTGTTCTTAGACCCCCCACCGAGAGGAGAAGAAGCCAGGCGCGGCGCCCCCAGGACGACAGCGTGGGTCATGGACGCCACCATCCTGAAGGAGGAAGGGTTTCGGCAGGACTTCGAAGCGGAGTGGACGCGGGTGTGCGCGCAGAGAAGGCGCTACGGCAGCGCGTTGGACTGGTGGCTGCGCGCCGCGAAGCCAGCGATCAGGAGGGTAGCTGCTCAGTTCACCAAGAACAGGAACTATGACCGCCGCACACTGCTTGCCTTTCTTCAGGACGCCATGAGGGACATCTCCGGCAGGACGCGGAGGACGGAGGCCGAGCAGGAGACGCTGCAGGACGTCAAGGAGGCCTTCCACGCCGTGCACGCGTGCAGGCTGCGCGGGGTAGCCGTGAAGGCGAAACTGGAGAGCGCCATGGACGGGGAGAGCACCAGCATGCATCACATTAGGAGATGCAGGAGGCGGGAGCGCCACCAGACCATCGAGCGCCTGGAGACTAGCGATGGGGAGGTTCTTCGGGGACAGAGGGAGGTGACTGACCACCTGCTCTACCTCTACACGGAGAAGTTCGCGGCGCCGACAGAGGCCCCAGCATTCGGCCGGATCCTGGACAGCCTGGAGCGCACCATCAGCGAAGCAGACAACGCGGCGCTGTGCAGGGAGGTTACTGAGGAGGAGGTGGAGGCCGCCGTCATGGCGTGTCGGAATGGGAAGAGCCCGGGGTGTGACGGCATTGTGGGTGAATTTTATAAGGAGATGCGGCCTGTTATCCGGAAGCAGGTCCATGAGGTTATGGCCGAGCTGTGGGGCGCCGAGTCCATCCCGAAGGAGATGGTGCACGGGGTCGTCGTCACTTGTCGGAGTGACGGTGGAGCGAGGGCGCCTGGGGGTGTCGGCATACGCGGACGATGTGTATGCCATACTACGCAGCGCGGACGAGGCCGCCACCGTCGAGCAGGTGCTAGCCGACTTCGCTGCGGCCTCCGGCCTCCACACCAACCGGCAGAAGACGGTGGCGCTGCCGGTCGGGACCTGGGACGCCGCCACCTCGATCTGCTGGCGATACTCTACGAGCGCGACGGTACTCGGCATCAACTTCGGTAGGACGGTGGGGCAGTCCGTCAAGCTGAACCTGAAGGACGCGGTCAACGCGGTGCGCGGGGTCCTGATGGGTAACGCGGGACGCGCGCTCGGACTCTCAGACCGTGTCGCCTTCGCCTCGGTGTACGCCCTCTCAAAGTTGTGGCATGTTGCGCAGGTCCTCCCTGTCCAGAAGAAGACCGTCAGGGCAGTGGTGCAGCAGGTCACAAGATTCATATGGCGGGGAAGGATCTTCCGAGTTCCGGCGGAGATCGTGTCCCTCCCGAGGTCCGCAGGGGGCCTGGGGATGGCCGACGTGCAGCTCAAGTGCACGGCGCTGCTGGTGGGGCGGTGGCAGAGCCTCCTTCAACAGGACCCCGATGGCGTCGCGGCCGGATGGCTACGAGAACAGCTGGCGACGGCACCGGCTGGTAACCCGCCAGACCTGCGAGCGGCCGGGCCCGCGGCGCCCCACTCAAGGCAGTACCTGCAGGCGGTGGCGTACGGGTGCCTCCCGGACGCGGGAGCGGCGGGCGCCAGGGCCACGTACAGGCAAGTCTACGAGGCGCTCATGGACAACAAGGTCGCCGCCACTCTGCCGGCCAGAGTAGAGGCAGCCCGTCCACACACCGACTGGGGCCAAGTGTGGGCCAACATCAACCACACTCTACTGCCGGTAGAGGTGCGCGACTGCTGGTACACCGCCGTGCACGACTTGGTGCCTACAAGGGCGCGGCTGCACAGAATCGGGCGCGAGGGGCAAAGGCAGGGCGAGTGTGGCCGGTGCGGCGGCATGGACAATTTGGAACACCGGTTGACAGAGTGCGGGAGTGCAGCTAGTGCGTGGGTGTGGCTCAGGAGGACTCTGACGAAGCTGCTAGGCCGCCAGGCCACGCCAGGACTCCTTTTGAGACCGGACTTCCGCGGGGCAGATGCAGAAAGGCACGCGGCGGCTCTGTGGGCTGCGGGCCACGCTGTGGCGTATTACGCGGAGGG
The DNA here is from genome assembly GCA_038380765.1 of Odontothrips loti. NCBI lineage: Eukaryota > Metazoa > Arthropoda > Insecta > Thysanoptera > Thripidae > Odontothrips > Odontothrips loti. The sequence continues at coordinate 3,047,386 of CM076247.1, read as the reverse complement.
GGTTGGTCACCACCCTCTGCCCTTCGGGATGTTCATGGCAAAATGCAAGGAGCGGGCGGAGAGGTATGGCAGCAAGGAGCTGAGGAGAGGTGTGCAGAAGTTCGTGAAGTGAGATCAGAAAGTGATAATTTTTGTTAAATTGTTATATTATATTATTTATTTATTGTTAAAATATTATATTGATTACTGCCATACTGGTACCAATTATAGTGTACACTGTGATAACTTGTTAATAAATGGATGTTACAAAAAAAAAATAAAGGGCGCCGGAAATGTAGGCAACCGGCGTAACTTTTCCGCCTGTATGTAGGCAAAAAGCGGGATATTGCATGTCTCGCACTTAGAATTTACTTTTCTGCTAACCGAGACGAACCAAATAACGTTTAGCAGTTATTTCTAGCCCCCTCCATTCAGAAATTGAAAATAAAATTGGTATCGGTAGCATATGCAACAAATGCTGATAACTAGCAAACGGAATGAGCTACAACCACCTGCTAAACACCATTCTGTTTGTTTCAAGGAGCTCCGAAAAATGAACCACCGGTCGAACGTGTCAGAATTTCCGTTCAAAATGTTGACTTTGCAGCGGCCGTCCCATTTTTTGTGGGCATGCCCGCCGGACGACCCGGCCCAGCAGGGGGGCCACGCACAGTGCTCCGGCCGGGCTAGGCGGTGTGGGGGAGGAGCGAGCTGGAGGCGGCTTGGTATACTTCATTCCAAAGCTGCCCTTAGCGCGCTTGCAAAACCACTCAAATTGGGCCGTGTAGAGGTTTGGCGTTTCCCATTTTGCGGCCAAACCGTTCATCGGACTGACCGCGGACGAATATCACTGGATACAGAAAGGAATTATCTAGAAAATGCCATCGGGATTTTTTTTTCCGTCGCCAGCGAAAAAAGTTGTTGTGGCGCAAAGTCACGGTCGTTTTTAGGCATAACAGACCGTTTCAAAAAATTATTTGAGCGGACCGATATTAAGATTGTACCTTTATCTGCTTCCTCACCAAATTTGAAGTCGATATCTTGAACGGTTTGGCCGTGGCGATCGTTAGAAGACGACTCAAAACCCGCCCACAGAGGCCGCGCAGACCCGAGGTCCTCTTTCCTCTTAACATAACATCCTTCGCTGATGCCGGAATTGGTGTTTTGCATCGGGCGGGTAAGAATATCCAACTTAACCCGACAGAATCGCCTTTTTTCCGGACTCGAAGACGCGTCCCCCAGTGGCCGCCAGTGTCTGTGATGCGAGCGCCAACCCAACTGACGTGCCTTCGACAACCGCCGCCGGCGGATGTATTTTTTCTCGCGCGACAATTTTAGTCAACAATGTCTGTTAATTTAGGACGAAACATTGAAGTTCTTCAGGGGAAAGTAATAAGATTTTATGATTTCGGCCTTAAACTGCCCCGTTAACGTTCGAACGCGCCGTAGAGATAGGCAACCCATCCAGCACCCGCTGTTTTGACTGTCGGGTTGGACCTGGTTAGCTTGCCCGCCTCGAGTCAGGTCGGGTCGGGTGAAGACCCGGAGCCGGGTGGCTCGGACTCAATAACCCAGGCGCGGATTTGAGGGGGGGGGGGCACTGCCCGTAAGGGCGCCGAGGGCGCCGGAAATGTAGGCAACCGGCATAACTTTTCCGCCTGTAAGTAGGCAAAAAGCGGGACCTTGCCCCCCCCCTCTCAAGCCGCTCCCAGATCCGCCACTGGAATAACCCGCCCAAAGCAGAACACTAGCTGGAATTTAAGACCGCAGCGTCGACACATTTAAACAGGTACGAGACATGACCCGAATTCTGTGCGTTTCCGATGTATTTTGGGACTTCCCCGTCACACCAGCTCCACGAAAAATTGCGAGTGATCAGCTAAAAGTACGATAAGCGCTGTTGCGTTGTGGCGTAACCAGGGGGTGGCAACAGCGTCAAAGCGCCTGGTTCCATGCGGTGGCGAGCAAAAATTTCACGCAAATAGTTTGTATTTTAACAATGAGGCCAGGTGTGCTTTAGACGTGCAATTGATATATTAGCACAGGTTATGCCTTGGAAGTTGCTAATATGTATAGATATATGAGTTTTCACTGGACCTTTCTGAGTTATAAGGGTCGCAAATCTTGTATACGATTCTGCGTTTTCACAGAGATTTGCCATTTGGGACGAAGTATCGACCATATTACGCAGAAAATATGAGTTAACTAGAAATATAAGTATCCCACCGGATGTATGTAAGACGTGTACTCCTCTATCGAATGAAACCAACCCGGAGCGAATTGGTTCATTAGTTTCGAAGATAATTTGAATATTAGAGCGCTACCGCATGGAAACAGGCCCTCTCACGTGGTTGCTACCCCCTGGCGCAACCGGGCACTGCCCCAACCGCCAAAGCCTGAAACTTCTAAAGTGAGCAAGACTTAACCGAGCAACCGAGTCGCGAGCCCGCCTGACTACGCCTGACCGAGCCCAGCTCGTCAGACGGTAAGCGCCAGCTGAGGGGCGCAGAGCGGACCGGGCGAGGCCGGGACGTACAGAACACTGTAAAGGTAATCCAGCGGCCTCTTTATTCCACTTTACCTCTAACCCTTGACCAGAACCAGAACTGGGCTACATTCCCGCAAGCCAAGCACTGTCCTCTGAGCAGCCTGAGGGCGGTGCCGGGACTTGCACAGCGCCTGCAACTTGACAGTGTAGGCCAGCCCGCACGGCAGGCATGTGAGGAGACTGTGCTGCGTACCCTGCAGGCGTCATGTGTATGCCCCCCCCCCCCCTCTGGCTGCACGATGCGTCATCACGAAGTTTAATGATGAACCCTACGCCCGAGCGAAGACGCCTAGCGCCTACGAACGCAAAGGTAGGCCAGCCCGCACGGTCCGCACGGTAGGTGTTTAATGCAGGAGGCGATGTATGTTGCCTACCCTCCAGGCGCCATGAGCGGTTGGATAAGCCGAACTACTTGTGAAGTCGCGGACAACGAGTGTAGCTGGACCGCTATTTTCATTGGGCGGCAAATAAGCCGCCTGAGCCTCCCTGAGACGCGTGTTCAAATACCCGCTGTGCAGGAGGGTCACGCGAACGCCTGCTGACCGCGGGCTGCGAGGCGAGGGACGTTGGGGCCGTTGTTCAGTCCCAGTCAGAAAATAGATGTACTACTAGATTTACTAGACGATCTAGCGTACATCTGTAGCATCTATATTTAGTCTAAGTCTGTAGGTAGATGCATATAGACATGTATTTGTCGTCTATGTATAGTGTGCCAAGTCTATGTCTAGGGGTAGATCTAATTCAGACGATCTTTGAATATGTTCATGTACGACTCTGAAAACAAATTTTGAACACATGATTTTTGAACGAACTTGTGGACTATGACGTCTAAGTCACTAAGTAGCAGCACTTAGATCTGCTACGAGTGGTGTTACAACATTAGTTGTCTATTAGACGTCTACTAGACTTAGACGTCATAGACCACAAGTCAGGCGCATACTTAAGGGGGGGGGGCGATGGGGGCGATCGCCCCCCCCCCCCCCTTTTTTTGGTCCCCGAAAAGGGCCTTTGCCCCATGAAGGTAGGCAACCCGTAAAGCTTTGCCCCTTAAGGTAGGCAACACGTAAAGCATCCCCCCCCCCCCCGCCCCCTTTCACCAGCCCTAATTACGCCACTGCCTCAAGTTCGTTGAAAAAGCATGTGTTCAAAATTTGTTTTCAGAGTCGTACATGAACATATGAAAAGATGGCGGTAACATAATTTTGTCTCCCTCGTACTATCTGCGCGGGACTTAAAATAATTTGAGGCATACGTTGGAATCGCTCCAGCGACGCCTTCCCAGCTCGAACCGAAAGTCTATCGCGTGGCGTCGTTTGCAAGCCCGTCACACACTTGTGATGGTTGGGCTGCCTACGTTCCAGGCGTCCTGATCCCGATCACGGCGGTCGGGCGGACTTATCGGTATGTGACCGACTGGATGGTTCTTTGTTTTCCGGTATCGCGCTCGGTATCTCAGCCAGACAAAAATAGTTGGGTGCGTGAAGTAACGCAAATCTAAGTCGTCATTGATGGAGCGTTCGCCTTCGTTCTGTTGCTCGAGTACGTGACGTGGTGTGCAGCGGCAGCGGGAGAGTTTGAACAGGCAAAGGAACGCGCGAAATCGCCATGCGCGAGGCTAGTATGAGAAATTCGCGTCGAGATTTCCCTCCCCTACCACCTCCTCACTTGCCTGATCCCCGCCAATCCCCGCCCGCCGCTTGTCTTGCTGTTTGTTTTACTCAACAATGAGTTGTCGTCGAATTGCGTCCGTACTTCATTGCAAACAAAGTGTGTGCAACGAAAAGAGAAGAATTTCAGGTAGGATAACCCTCCTGTTAAATGCATCTCGTCCGGTACCTTGACATTTTTTCATTGTGGTTCCGTGAAAAGAATTTTCGAATGTGGCGTAGGTTAGGTCATCGTTAAGTGTTGTTTTTTGCACTCACGCCTGGACACTTACAGTCTGCTTGTCTCTGCTTCCAGGATATTATTTTCGAACAAATAAGATTCCTGTGTACAAGAGTCATGTGCATCAACCTGGTAGTGGTCCTTCATCAACAACAGAAGTGAGGTCAAAGCGACAACAACAACCGGAGATTTCTTCTGTACCACCAGTGAGTTCCATTTCTTTTACGAGTTATATGCCACGATTATATAACCTCCTTCTTGTTTTTGACCTGTCTTCCACCAGGCCACCACTGCTCAACCTGCAAGTTGTAATCCAATAGCAATAATGGAGACAGATGATGACTCGAGTGGCGATTCCTGCCAGGCTGAAGTTGGCGAAAACGATTCTTTCTCATCTTCAGATGACATGGTATGTGTTAATAAATAAATCTAAAGTGGATCTATCCTTGAAGTGGTTAGTTTTTATTTTTCTCTTTATTGAAGTCTATGCAAATAAGTTTGTTGCTAACTAATATACAAGATTACTTGAATAGCATATTTGATACATTACTAAAGCAGGCTTGGCTCTATGTTACTGATGCCGTTCTTTCTCTGTCTTTTTGTTGATAGATGAAGACGCTTCAAGTTTTCCTTGCCCTTACCCTTACTCAGCACAGACTTTCTACGAGGTTTCTACCCTGCTACTTTATTTGTTGAAGGTTTCCTGTTATTCTCCAGAATCACACATGGACAGTGGTACTAGGAATAGCATCCGTACTTCAGCTGGGTCGCTTCTTCATAGAGTAAAGGTGTTGGAAATGAAAGTGCTACAGCTAGAAGCTGCCTTGGGCTTCCTACAGGAAGAAACAAACTTAAATGAAGGTACCCCTCAACCGTCTTTCGTTTTAAACATTTCACATATAATGCCTTTTCGTGTTCTGTTTTTATCATTTTTGCAATTCATTTCAGGAAGCTCCAGAAGTGAAGTAGTACCTATTTGCCATGCACAGTGTTGTTGTTTTGTGAGAAAAGACAACCCAACCCCGACTCCAAAGGAACATTTTCATCAGGCAAGTATTGCAAACCTTATGTTGCCAACCTTCATTTACATGCTCTCCAATTCCTGGCTTAGCTTTTGCTATAATGATGAATCATAATGAATGTAAAGATATATTGTCTTCTAAGGTTTTCTTCGAACAATCATATTTGTACAGAAATGTACCGTTTAATATAAATTAATAAAGCAGAATGATATGACATCTTCAATGTAACACTAATTTAAAAATTTGGATATTTTGTACTTTAGGAACTGGTGGCAGATGTTAAGGAACATAATATCAACATTTCTGTTGCATCTCCTAATTCATGTGATGGTGAGGTAAGAAAAATCTACATGTATCTTCTCTTATCTTGATTCAAATTTCTTTACCTATTTTTTTTTTGTGTTTTTTTTGTTTCTTTTTTTTAAGGAAATGGTGCAGTTTGGGTCAAAACTAGTAGCAGCAAGAAGTGTTGGCAATTTGCGCCACAGCAAGGAGACCATTTTTGCTGCTGATCTCTGCACTGTGGTTTTTACCCCAGAGGAAATGGCATTGTGTTCCATGAAAGGCAAGGCAAAAAACAAATACCAGAGTTCACTTCGTAAATATCCTGTAGATGAATCAAGAGTAAACGGTATAATTGGTATGTTATTCATTTTTAAGTTTTTATTTCTATTTCTTTTATGAAATTTTGTTACAAACCCCATGTCTTTACAGATTACATTTGCCAATGGAAAGGTGTGTACTCTGATGAGTTCAAGAAAAGGATGAGAACTGCTATTGCAAATAAGCTGGGGAATTTTTCTAGAAGTGAGGAAGGCAAAGTTATCAAATTGCAGCACAAGCAAAGACTTAAGGAAAGCGCATGAAATATGGTACTGCAATATGTCATGGCGTATAGGTCAACTGTGACCTGCTACAGGGACCCACTCAGTTGGCCATGAAGCCTTTGGCCCTGGGCGCACCAAACTTGAACTTGAACTTGTGTTGATTGTGGGATTATTCTTTATGCCCTTCACTATCCATCATTTTCCTTTTCAATATTACTTATGCTAGACATGAACGTATGAAGACTTAATTAGCATGTACAGCTGGGGCATGAATTATGTTGGAGGTACTTCCAGCCAATTACTCTTTTGATACTTCAGTTCAACTTTGTTATTATTCTTCTGGTGATCCTATCACCTCCAACTCTACCACACACCACACTAGTGCATTCCTATGCCAAAATTAAAGTGGTTTTATAACAAACATTAAGTAGGTAAAAAAAATATTGTTTCTTTATTGAATCAACCCTTAGGAAACGAAAGGTATGTTTTAGGGACTTGTCCAAATTGCTCGAAAACCATTCGTAACGGTGATAACTTCAGAAAGGAATAAAAACCTCAGATAATTCAAATTAACCTCAGAGAAATTGGGACACCAGTGGTCCCAACCAAATATCTGACACGACAAATACTAGGATTAGGCTGATAAGCCACTGCACACGAACCTTAGGCATTTGGTTTTCAAATTAGAGTAGGCATATCAATATATTATCGACAAAAGTTTTATTTTTTCATTTTCCAGACGTGGACCAATACCAGCGTTGATGTTACGTTGGTACCACGCCGTACGCCCCTTGGATTCTTTCATTTCCGCTTCGACTTTGTTCAGAATCTGAAAGAATTCAAGGGGCGTAGGTCGTCAACGTCAAGCGTCACACTCTAAACCAACCTGAAGCCTTACGCCAATTGGAGAGCCATGGCAGTTTGCGATTCTTCGTTGCGTTTCCTCGGTTTGTGTTTCGTATCATGTCTGTGCTCGTGTGCTTTATTTGACGACTTTAATAACGGCTTCACCGCGCACAATGTTCGAAGTGTTCAATTTGAAACGGCACAGGCCCCAACTTGCGTTGCTGCGGTCAGCAGGAGGGTTGTGTCGGTTCACTATGTTAACGGTTTGTTGTTTTCGCCTCGTGTGTTATTTCTCTGCGCTTTGACTAAGTAGTGCCCGGTTGATAACCCTATTTCTTTGCTTTCGAGACGCGTTTTAGGAGTTCAGTAACGTAACCTAATGACGTGTGTTTTCGTTCGCAGGTTGTAGGAGTTGTAGTTCGTCGAGCGCCGATTTTCATTGACGGCGCTTGGCGAGTGCCCAGGTTGTGTTTGGCGTGAGCTCGTCTGGAATCGTCAGATTCCATCGACAATTGTTAAGGTTAGTTGTGCACTGAATGAAACTCATTGGTGATGTCTACGTGATGAGGTGAACGATCAGCAGAGCTGTGTTCCATATCCTTGCCCACATTTAGACCATTTCACTCGTTTGTTCCTCGGTCTTATTTCGGCTGTTTTTATGCGAATTGCAGGAGCACTTAAGATGTGGAGTGTGTGGCGATACGTATCTGAGGCTGTCTGTGATTCATGGATCATGCCTTTCCACCAACGTAAGTTCCAATCTATAATTAATGTATCTTACGAGTAAAGTAATATGTGTTCTTTCTAATATTTCATGCAGCCATTCATTTTGCAGGTGCTTGTGTTCTCTAAAGGTGTGTCCAAGTGCCTTCCTTCACCAGTTGAAGTCCCATTCCATTCTGGGTGCTGTGCGGAACATGGACACGGACTGCCATCTCTCCCTGCTCTGCCAGAAGCTGAGTAGAACTTATTGCTATGTGTTCCTGTGCTGTCAGTGTGATGCACTCATCGATCAACTGTGCTACTTGTCGTCCCTCCCCATCACAATTGCCCTCTCTGCTTGGTTGGCTGGTTACATTAGCTCGCTTGGACTGGGGAATGTTTGTGTCAATAGCTTGTAGCATGATCGCCTGATATGACTGCAAGTCTTTTGCATTATGCATTTTTGTAGCTGTGCTTGCTATGCCAGTGGGATTGTCTGCCTGTACCCTGTCCATCGTCTAGTCAGAGTAGCGCATGCATGTTTCCATTGATGCAACAATCTTAGTGTCCATCTCTTTGTTGCATGGCTTGTTAACAGTCGTAGTAATAGCTTGACTCTTCCTGGTTGTCATTGATTCGCAATGCGTGTGAAGTGTAGTGTATTTTTTGTCTGGTTGCTACATTTAGTGGTATTTATACAGTCTGCATTGCATGATTATATTTGTCTATACATGCCTAGGGATTTAAAGGCCGGTAATATTACCGCGAAGATTCGGTAAGTTACCGTTACTTACGGTAATATTACCCGACCTCGAAAAAAGTGGTATTTTTCGGTAATATTCAGACTTGCAAATCTCTGAAAATTAGCTGTGCTTGCTGTTCCAAGTAGTGAAAAGGGTACTTTTTGGTCCTTGCCGTCACTACAAAGACTGAATCTACTCTAAAACGCATCCTTTATTATTATTTTTGCATGTTCAAGCAATTATCTGACTTCTCGCTAGAAGACAACCGTAGCCATACAACACAATCCTTAATTCTGACACAAACCTATATATCAAGTGATGAAACGTCTGAAGTGTTCTAGCACATCAAGAATTGCCAGGATTGACTCTGATTGACTACTGTTACGTGTAAAAACGTAGAAACACATACGATTTTAACAAATACCCGCTGTAAATCAATCTTTCTCATTATTTCCAAAAATACCTGTAACTTACCAATCTTTCCGTATCTTACCGTAAGATTGAATCTTGCCGGTATTTTTAAATCCCTATACATGCCCCCTTTTCTCCTCTCATTTCATCCTTTTAAAGGGTTCTTCAGTTCTTCAGTTGTAAACAATAAGTAGGCGTCTGCAAACTGTGAATCTTGCCTGCGCACTATTCCCCGTAGTGTCATGTTATGTCAGACTAAGAAATGAAGTTGAGATTGAGCAGCCGTGCTTTGCTGTATCATAGTTTCCTGTGTTGCATCTGCTTGCTTTTATTTGGGAATGTTTGCGTCAATTGCTTGTTACATGATTGCCTGATGTGACAGTTGGTTTGTTGCATTTTGCATCTTCGAAGTTGTGCTTCAATGGGGCTGTCTGCTTGTGTCCATGTTGTCTAAGCATGGCATGGTGTTGTTTTATCCGAGTGTTGTTTCTTTATTGCATGGTTTGTTAGCATGAGTAGTGATCTGCCGCCCCTGCCCTATTGCTGTAGATTAGGAATGCATGTGCAGATAATCTGTCAGGTTACTACGCTTCGTTTTGTTGTTGGTCTGTACGTTGTATGCTTGTGTTTGTCTGCAGCTTGGTTATCTTTTGCATCGTCAGTTATGAATGACGATCAACGGCTAATTTCACAGCATGCTTGCAGTTTGCGCTGTGTTGATACATTCGCGACAGTGTCCATTATCTCAGCCCAATTTATACTTCATTTCTTGATCTGTCTCCTTTTAATGTATCGGAGATTCTGTAGTGCTATGTTACCTACATGTGTTGTGTTCATGAGGTGATGTTGTTTTCGACAGAGAAGTCTAGAGCTGCTGTATCATCAACACACCAAAATTCTGCTTGCAGAGTACTTTCTTCTTGCTGCCTCAGTTGTTACAATAATTTGTTGCTGTTGTTTGTGATGTTGCATGCCTGGAGTTCCTTGGTGCATGTTTGTCATATGTTTCTGTTTAGCTTGCAATAATGGCTGTATGACGACAGATGCTTGCATGTGAGATGTATACTATCAGCATGAATATATTAGTGTAGCCTTAGGGAATTGCATGGTATTTCAGCTATTTGGCATGTGCATGGCATAATTGATCCTACTTTTCTGTGCTTCAAAATTTTCAATCGAATTTTGTAGTTTGTACATCTCTTTAAAGTTTCATGCTTGCAGTTGTGGGAATATAATTGTGGGCCCTTGCACTTGTCCTTGTGCATGACATGAAAAGGTGAAGAGTGTCCAAGTTTGACTGATGGAGTGCCAAGAGTTATACTTGCTGGCAGTTGACAGGCAGGATTGGACTTCACAGGAGGCACGTGAGGGTCTTATTGCCTTTGACTTCTTGTCGAACCATAGCATGAAAATAAATTTTGTAGTAGGGTTTGTTGTCTTGTTGGGTCAATTTTAGGTGCATCCAGGCCCTCGCAAAGCTCACTGCTTCCCAGTCACAGATACGTATTTTTATTTCTCCTAGTTCACCGTGATTTGGTTCGGTTTTTATGCATGCTGCCATCCTTCTACTATTTGATACCATGTGGTAGCGTAATTTGCATGTTCACTTTGTTATGATTTTGCTGCTGGTGCTATTTTTCTCGTTCCCAGCAGCTGCTTGTCACATGACATGGTTCTTAAATGTTCATTTATTGAAAATGTTGCCTCTCTCCCTCCCCTTTGACTGGTGCGTTTCATGGATGTGCTGTAGAATGAGTTTGGTTTTGTGCCTTCATGTTGGGAACGATCCTTTTCGGTATGGTATAGCATGTCATTTATTGAATGCATTTTTGTGCATACTTTTCTGGTGCAAGTGACCTTGCTGTGGCTAGGTTATTGATGTGAAGAGATGAAATAATGCATCCCTCCTTTTTCCTCCTAGAAAGCAAATTACAATGTTCCCTGTGATAGTAAGATATTGCGTGTGTTTCAGGACGGCATCTGCCTTGTGACTACATTCTAAACCGGTTATGGTCCCGTGCTGCAGTTTACAAGCTGGATTTGCAGTTCCTGTCTTCAGTGCTCTGTTGGTGGCAACGTCCAAGGTAAACAGTTTTGCCTTATTTTCATGATCTTTCAGTATATCATATGCCACTGGGGGAGGAAATGTCCCGTATCCAGTCTAATTTGATTCGCTCGGCTCATGTACGTGTCCTTTTTCTGATTCTCGAAGGCCAAGCTGATCACGAAAGCTCCCCGTCATTCTCTTGGATTGCTATCCTGCCTGGACTGATCTGAACTGCGTAGCTGATAGGACAAGGGGAGTGCGCATCATTAATTAGCTCTTATTCAATTTCTGGTTTCTTTGTTGTCCTATTGAACTGGTGTTCCTTGTGGAACAGCAGAAGAGTTTTCCTCCAATCACTTCATGCCCTTTGTACATGCAGAATAGACATCCTCTGCTTCATTATTTATAATTTTTTTGCTTGTGTTTCGTTTGGTGGTGGAGGACTGATATTTTTCTGTGATATAAAAGCACGGTTTTCTTTAAGTGTTTTTTTATTTTTTATTTCAAATGTTTGGAATGTAATGGGACTGTTGACATGCACCGTTTGCCAAATGCTATGAAATAAACAATACTTCTATTTTGAGCCCTGAGCCTCCTCCTTTATTAACAACACATCATAATGTACAGTGGAGCTTCTCATGTATTGCCATTGAATCAATGGCTGGTAACTGAAATGTCTCTGAGAAAGCCTCACTCAACTGCGACCAATATCATCAGAATGACAGAACAAAATTTTTTTCAAAAAAATGTGTAAAATTTTACTGCAAGTTCAGGAGAAACTAAGACTTGCATAGATAAAACCTTTACATACACTGAACATGCAAACACATGGTGGAGGACTGCAGACAACAATACTTTTATAGCTGGTGATTTTAAATGGAAATGTTTGGTTTTGTTCTGTAAAATAAATACATAAATGAATGACATATGCAGGCATGGAATAAAGTTATTACAGTTGTTGAATTTCTTTGTACATACCAATCATGATTTACTCATAATTATTGATTTTTAATAAACTGGAGCAGTTCTGCCTTTGTCATCCTTTCTAGTGGTTCTGGAAATTAAGTCAACATTTAATTTTTACATTTGCACACTAAATCAGTAATTAATACATTTCTTGTAAATTGTACTTACTGCTCTTTGCTGGCTTAGGTTTCTCCTAGAAGAGAGAGGCAGAGTAAAAAGTTAGTTACATGGTCAAATGAGCACCTACAAAGACTTGAATTAACATCATTGAATGATAAAGACTTCATATAGACCTTAAACATTAAATGTGCCTCTGCAATGACACCTGTAGTGCTGTGTTCAGTATAGTTTAGTGAAGGATGGTGTCATACACTCCTTGGATTCGTCTTGAGGCCCTCTTGACAAACTCTGCAATACTGATATCTCCAAGTTCAAGATCTTCGACCAAGTTCTTAATTTTGGTGTCGTTCCAGAGGCTTGTAGGAGTGCGGAGTCGGCTGGCATCACCTCCATCATCCAGAGTTAACAGGGACATGTGGCTCATATCTTCCATCCTGACACAAGCTCCTGCATAAAGGAAATTTTAGAGTCACGTCACAGTTTAACAAACTGTAGTTAGTAATTGTAGGAACACATCGAGGGGAGACTGCACTGGTAAAAGATGGTAAATTTTGTTCATTCAGTAATCATTTCGTAGAAGAAACAACAGATGCAAATAAAATAAAGCCTGGTCTGGACATATTGTTTGTAGATATTACTAATATAAAAAACGAGCTTTTTCAACTTTCGGAAATGAAAGAATTTGGGCAGGAACTCATTTACACAAGAGTCTGTTAGGAACGACCAACTCTAACTTTTTAAGAACAGTAAGTTCAAAATTTTGTTATTTTTGAGTTTGAAATGATGACAACACAATAAAGCTTCTGGATTTCAAAAGAGAAAGAAAATGATATTGTCATACTAGTCTTCCCTAGAAGTGGTGCAAACTCTTCATACATACCAATCAGATGAAAGGGATTTGGATTTTTCCTACCAACCTCGTTTCCAAGTTGGCCGTTGTAGCACTCACTGACATTTGTTGTCCGGTAAGGCTGATTGTGGACGGACAATACTTTAAACCGGTAGGGAGGCAGCCACGTCCTCATGAAATACTCAAAAACGGGAGTCAGTTCATTTAGGCCACGACGTTCAGCTCTTGCAAAGACAGACTGAAAGCCAGCCAACATGTCTTCTCTCTTAAGTAGAGGAATAGCACACAATGATCTCACGATACTATCAGCATGGGGATCAGTTCTGACGAGCTGGGTGAGACCATTGTTTTTTACATAGTTGCAGATATCCTTCACAAAGGAGGTAAGAGAACACATCAGCAATTGAAATCTCCAATGGAAGTACACGTGTAGAATTTATAAAAGAAATCCCTGCATTAATGTCAAAATGATTTCACTCACGGTACCATCATTCAGTAGGGTGGTGGTAGTGTCTATCTCATAATTACCGTGGTGTAATGGTAGTGGCACAGTGGCAGCCATACCGCTCTGCATTTGGAAATTCCTCCTCATAGGCCCTCTGCTCTGCAGGCTCAAGTCGCACATAATATGATGGGGGTTGAAGCGCCTCTGCAGATTTTTCACACCCCTAATTGCAACCTCGTAGCAGGCCTGAGATTTGGTTTGCATGAGGACTGAGCCCAGGGGTACTATCTGCAATTTAAGAAAGCAATACTTAGGTGGTCAAAATCCGCAAAGTGGGTTCGCGGTGACTCGTCAAAAGTTTCAATTTGGCATTAAAAAATGTGTGCAAAACCGGAAATCTGTCGGACAACATTTAGAGGTCGCGAAGGGTCACGAAGTGGCCTCATAAACAGTAAATATCAATGTTTTTTGAAAATTCCAATAAAAAATTCCAATGTCAATCTGGCCAAAGTAGGACCATCTAGGGCTAAAATTTCAAAAGAAACACTGTATCTCTTACGGTTTTCGAAATATCGGCGTTTAAAGTGCGAAAATCAAGCCAAAAGACACAAAAGATTTCCCTGATTTTCGCGTACAAGCCAAAAGCCAAAAAACGACGGCGCGCCGCCGCGCTGCCGCCAGCTATTTTAAGGGTGTCCAATCGCTCTCCTACTCGCGGAATGGTCACGCTTATTAGTCAAAAGTGGGGGTGGGAGGGGTGGGTAGGCTGACCTCCTCCTCCCCGCCGGCCAAGGTGGCAACACCGCTGCAACATCGCCGATGTCGGTGTCACCAGCCAGCTCCTGCTTTCCGGACCAGAGTTTGGCTCAGTTTCGCTCTTTTTCCGGATTTTTGGCAACTCCAAGTCGGCTCTAAAACTTCGCACGATCTCGATTCAAAAACGGAATCGCACTGCCGTGAGGCGGCGAAAAGGCTGGGACGTGTTATAGATGTGAAAAATTTGAACGCCAAAACTTTGATGGCTCTAACATATTGCTGATGCTTAGTGCAGGAGAACTGCTTGCGATACATCAAGTACCAAAATAAGAAAAATGTAAACAGAAAGTAAGAATGTAAATTATATTACAAATACAGAATTGCAATAACATAAGTAATTGAAATTGATCAAATAACAACCTTTCATTCTTGCAGAAACCTTATCTGTTCACCTGAAAGGCTGCATAACGTGACAGGCTGGTTTCAGTTCAGTTTACGAATTAATTCAACTTAGCTAGGTAATCTGGTGCAAACAGGATCTTAAGACCCACAAAGCAACAAAAGGTTTCACATTGGCAGATATGTTTGACAGTACAAAACAAAACAAAAAGATACCTGTCATTAATATACACAGGAAAGAATACCACTCCTGAAAATGCTAGTACAACTGCTAACTTAACACAATGACATGAAGAGAAGAGCAACAAAGCAGTGGTAGAAATACAGCAAGTCCAGCCATGATGTGGGTAATTTTCATCAAAACAGGATTGGTTGATGTGGAATCTAAATAGAGAGACACAGCCATAAAGGACTCAAACTGGAACTTTGCAGGATAAAGTTATTAACAACAGAAACAATTGAACTGGCATGGGTTCAATGCTAATTATAGTGTGCTTAAGGCTTATGCACTCTGTGCCATCAAAATTGTAGCCAGGCAGTAGATAGTAGTCCTGTAGATCTTCTATGCACTTGAATGTAAAAGAATTGCCTGGAATATGAATTTTATAACAACCCTAAAAGCTGTTTTCAGCTGGTTTTTCATCAAGTACAATGAAAACCTTTTTAGAACTTGTTTCAATTAAAATCATATCAGGCCAACTCTTATGTCACAGTCATTTGACGAGTCCAAGACCATATAATAACCTGGCCTGTATTCCACACTTTTCACAGTAACACAGGTGAAAGTTCTGAAGTTCTTGAATTTGAAGTCTTTTGGAAATGCAGCTCTTCTGTCATCTGATAATCTGTTCTGGAGCACCGGGAAAGAATGCTTATCTTCCAAGATTATTCCTTCTGAGATGATACTACCTGATGAGTGGTCATATGCAAATCTGCAAACATACTTTCTAGCCATGGTGTGTGTGATGTTGATAAAATTTCTGCACGCTTTGCCGGCATTCTTGAAAAATATATGCTTACTCTCCATTCTCAAGGTGAAAAGTCTAATTAATGGACCAAATATGGTTATTAAAGTAGGGTAATGCATGAGAAGATGGTGTTTAGGAGTTAATAATTCTGGCAGCAATGATTTGACCTCTGATAAATATTCTGGAATCAAGCGTTTGAGATACATGACTTGCCTCAACGAAATTTTTGGAGCTCATACATACTTCACAATCACTTTGAGTGACAAGACTAGCTGCCACATTCTGTCTTGGGAGTCCTGAATAAGATCTCCAATCAGGAATGGAAGGAGTCTCAAAAAATTCCAGTTCTCAGAAGAATTGCCAGCAAGGGATTTCAGGGATTTTAAGGTTTGGGAGCATCTGCCTTGTCTGAGCCATCATAAGGAAAACATTTGATTCTTCTATTCAACGTTACTAAATCAAACCATTGTTTATCATCAACAAAATATTTCAAAATCTTAGGCAGCATGGTTTTCACAATGCCTTCAAAGAGATCATGAGCCAAACAAGGAGGCATTGCTGGAAAAGCGACATTGAACTGCAGCTTAGATGAATTTAATGGAGAGGGTCTGTATTTGACTCCCTTATGATGAATTCCACGAAGCTTTGATAGAGCAGACTGCGATAAAATTCTCTTCATAACATTTCTTCATCCTGCAGCCTGTTTCTGAGCAAGCCGTCTAGCTTTGATCCGTTTGGCAGTCTCCAAAGCAGAATACCTATGCGACACCCATTGAGCTTTTGCCTTCTTTACTGCACTGTCATACTGTTGAGGAGTTCTTAAACGAAGTTCTGTATATGGCTTGTCTTTGAACTCTGTTGATGAAAGTAAACAAAAGCGACAAGTATACTCACAGGAGAAGCTTCCTACAAACCCCCAAAGGACATGCTGACCTAAGTTATCACCTTGAGCAGGCTAATATTAGTTCATTACCACTCTGTTTCACATGAAAGGAATCTAACACCATTTGCTTGACTTTTGGATCCTTTAATAATACCTTGATGGACTCCCTGATAGGCACATAATGAGCAAATTTCTTGCGGCCATCAACATCACGGCCCAAAAAAATTCGCCTTGGTTCTACATATGGGTAATGCTCCTTCCAGAACTTTTGCCTCAAATAATCAGTGCCAAGCTGCTCAGTATCAGGTTTTTTGTGATGAACATTATATACTGGATCTGAATTGAATGTAGTCTCAATAATTCTACCAACAACACAGCTATCCAAGCCTGAATTTTTTAGTTGGGCAAACAAATTCTTCTTTAAGAAGTGGTGACTTATTTCAGTGACTAATTTTATTTCCTCTGCGATAACCTGAACTGTTGTAGTTAGCAAAAAATGAACTGCTTCCAGTCTTCAATAAAATTTAGCCAGTTCATCTTTCACTGAATGCTCTGGGAAAGGGTCATCATCATTAACTGGAGATTCAGCTTCATCGACCACAGATGCAGGTGTGTCAGTTCTTTTGTTTGAAGAGGCAGATGCTGGAGATTTTAGATCAAACGACCGGAGAGAATCAGAGCTGGTGTTCAAATCGTCACACATTTCATCTTCAGAAGAAATAACAATCAATTGAGGATGGTACCGGGAGACATGAACTCGGAAGGATGACTATGAGCTCATTTGCATGGAGCAACTAGAAAAACAACATTTAAAGGTTTTGCCTCTATTTAAATGGACTGCCATATGTTTTAAGTACTCTTTTCTGCTCAAAATAGCAATCTGACAGGTCAATATGGGGCATGTAAACTGAACAGGCTAAACTTTTAAATCCGGGGTTAATTTTCTGTGGTCTCTGGACACATGACTTAACTGATTTCAGTGTGTCGTATCGGAGGCTGCATTCACGGACTGGACACTCAAAGAAATTTCTGCATGATGAGTGCACTTTTGCATGTGACTAGAAAAAAAGAGCTGCAAAGGATATGTGGCATACCTTGCACACAAATTCAGGGCCAGGATTACTCTCAATGTTTGAGGCAAGCAGAAGAAGGCAGACGGCAGCAGCAGGTATTGGCAACATTAAAATGCTGAACTTAGGTCTGCATCTTGAACCAGATACTGCAGAGTGTCGGTGATGATACTGGCCGATACAGCATCCATACTTCACCAGGAGTATACCCATGACCACTGCAGACACAAGAAAAAACTAGGAAACATTTTCTAACCTCATCATCATACAATCAGACATGAACACTTTCAACAGAATTAAAGCTCGATTCCCCTATCCTGTTCTCATTTTTTAATTATAAAGTACAAATCGTTTTATGTAAGATAAAAGACGAGCAACATTAAATAATACCTTCTCTCTCGTTACTTCACGGCTTAGGCAAGCAGAAGAAGGCACAGGACAGCAGCATGAATTAGGATCATTAAAATGCTGAACTTAGGTCTGCATCTTGAACCAGACACCTGTAGACACAGGAAAAAATACGATCAGAGGCCTGCATCTTGAACCAGACACCTGTAGACACAGGAAAAAATACGATCAGTCATCAATAGGAAACATTTTCTAACCTCATCATCATACAAACGAACATTAATACTTTCAACAGAATTGAAGCTCGATTCCCTCATTTTTTAATTATTGAATACATCTGTGTAAGATAAAAGACAAGCGACATTAATTATTACCTTCTCTCTCGTTACTTCGAGGCCTAGGCAAGCAGAAGAAGGCACAGGGCAGCAGCATGAATAAGCATCAGCAAAATGCTGAACTTAGGTCTGCATCTTGAACCAGATACGGCGAGTCTCAGTGATGATACTGGCCGATACAGCATCCATACTCCTCCAGGAGTATACCCATGACCACTGCAGACGCAAGAAAAAATACGGTTAGTCATCAATAGGAAACATTTTCTAACCTCATCATCATAACAACAGACTTGAACACTTTCAACAGAATTAAAGCTCGATTCCCCTATCCTGTTCTCATTTTTTAATGATAAAGTACAAATCGTTCTGTGTAAGATAAAAGACGAGCAACATTAATTTATACCTGCTCTCCCGTTACTTCGAGGCTTAGTAGGTGAAGACCATTACGCAGCAGAGAAAAATAAAAGGGGATCGTATTTATAGACGAATAAAATCGGATAGTGGAGGGTTCAAAATTGCGGCGACAGCAGCAAAGTGATAAAACGCATTCACAAGTTGGCGTCCACAGCCCGTTCCACTTCAAACCAAGCCACCGACCGACTGAAAGTGACAGTGGAGGAGGGGGGAGAGGGAGACTTTGTCACATGACTTGAGTACTACGTGAATCGTTCCAGCTGTTTCCTGACATCCCCAGAATTCCCAAATCTTCAGCAATGAAATTTCGAAACTCTTAGAAAATTATTTATAAGCAAAACATAATATTTTAAAGATGAATGTTTTATTAAAAGAAACTATTCACAGTTACTGAAAAATTGGGTTGTGACTGACTGTTGGTAGCTCTGTGCCACAGGACAGG
Organism: Odontothrips loti; assembly: GCA_038380765.1. NCBI lineage: Eukaryota > Metazoa > Arthropoda > Insecta > Thysanoptera > Thripidae > Odontothrips > Odontothrips loti. Next base: position 3,028,378 of record CM076247.1, on the reverse strand, counting down.
CAGGGAATGACACATGTAATTACCATGTTAATTTCATAAATTTCAATTGCACTGAATTTTTTGTACACATGTAAATAAAAAAATCATCACTTATTCTTACAAAATTCAGATGGCTAAATCTTTCTCCTCATCCTCGAGTCTTTAGCTTAATTTTGCAGAACACTTTGGCACACCTGCTATTCGGTACCAGGCGGCAAAGGGCGACGTTAACGGCTAATTGCACGCACCCGTCTGAAGTTCAAAATTTGAATTCCCGAATTATACGTGAGCGACGCGGTACTAGCCAAGAATAGACATGGAAAGTCCAATTTTATAGTCTTCTTAGACTGTGAAACTGTACAGTCTTTCAAACAGTCTTTTAACAATTATTTATATCCAGGAGGACATAAAGAAGACAGATAATCCAGGGAGCTGCTAGACTAAAGGAAGAAGATGTCACCCGCCTGGTTGACTACCTCACATCGAATGAAGGAGGTGTGAGAGCAATGGAAGACCTTGCTGAGGTGACAGAGTATATGCTCTTCAAGAATATTGGGGCAATTTCCTTGAGGAAATTAGTGCGTCCTTTCCAAACAGCAGGTTAGGGACAAGCAGAAACTTAGGGAAGGGAGGGGAGCAAACACACAGAAAGAAACTGGATAGAACGCACTGCTCATGACTGAGTTCTGCTACCTGCTGTTCAGGTTCTCATGCCCCCACCCTGGAAAGAAGCAAAAGCCGCAGCTCGCTTTCCTCTGATAATGTTTCTGTAGAAGGCGAAAGAAATCGGATACCACATCAGCTTTCAGAACCAGGTAAAATGCCATCAAAGTTTTCAGATGTAGTGCTCTTCATTTTCAGATTGTGCTTATGTTATATGAATGATTTCTACACAGATTTTAAATTTCCAATTAACTGGAAAGATTTACCGAGGACACATCTAAAAAATTTGAAAGACGCAAGAGACAAAAACAAACCTGGAGATGATGATATAAAAGAAATAAAACATGCACTTGCTTTGAAGATAAATGCCAGGAACAGATCTTTTAGATTAGAAAATCCAGCTGTGACACAAAAGGGTCCTGGAAAAGCAGCTTGTGAGTACGTGGCAAAGCAGGTAATTTCATATGTTTGTATAACATTCTTGTTCCCTTCTGACAGTTTCCACATGCCGAACTTACTAAGGGTGTTTACTTACTGTTCTCTTCTTTATGGCTAGGTATTGGAAAAACTAGGTGTGGCTATATCTCAAAGCCTCAATGGTGTGGTGTTTAGTGATGGGTTGGCCAGCTTCACCAAAATGCTAAACACAAAATGCGAAAATGAGTTAAGAAAAGGTAATGATGAAGAGGCTCCGTTACCTACTGTCAGTAAGGGGAAAGGTGTACCTGGTGTTTTAGCTGCAGAGTATAGGCCCAAACTGACGAAGGCTGAGAAGAGCATACAAAATGTTGTGAAGAAGTCCCTGCAAACAACATTTGAAACTGATATGGATGATTGGGAGTGGCAGGAAATTAAAGCCAAAAATGCAGAAAACTTACCCTTTACAAAGAGACGATATAGTGCACGCTTTAAAAAAGGTGGAGGCACCAGGTGAAACCTCAAATGAAAATCCTGAGGAAGATCCGGATAAGGTAGGCATACGTGAAAAGGCCGTTAAAATTCTCACCAAGGAGTGGCCGTTCCTCTTCAAAATGGCCACAATGAACATTCACCATACCAGATTGACTGGAAGGGATCTCGTCAAGCAGCTAGATAAATTCTTGCTCACTGCGAACCTTGATTACATGCTACACTTCTTCACGACTTGTTCCAATAATAATATGCTGAATCTTCTTTTGAGGCTGAAGTTGGAGAGTGAGGCAGCACCCAGCATACGCACGTCATCTAGGTTTCTTTTGGCTATTTGTATGATAGCAAACCATTTCAAAGAAGAATACCTGCCATTCCTCTTGACAGCCGAGGTCTGTAAAAACACACATAAAACATAGTTAGTGTTTAAAACATGTGAAATAATATCTAAAGTGACCTCTATTACAGGAAACAACCACAAGCCATGAAATAGAAAAACTTTGTCGGTTTTTGTCTTTGTCTTTTATTTTTAAATTTTAATGAGTGCATCCTATACAGATTTTTTTGTTTTTAAAATACAGGTGAAAATATCTGCACAGCTTCAAAATATTTTATAGCTGTGGATAAAGCCTGTGTGGCAGAAGGTGACAATGCAGCAGAAATATTTATCATGGTCATGGAGCTGTGTTTCATCTTAGACCTTGAATATCCCTCTGGGCTGGCACACACATTTGAACTCATTGAGAGGTATGCTTTATAAAGAATTCATATGAAATGAGCCAAGATAAACTGGAAATTAAAGTTTGTGTTTTCTTGTATAGAATCATCTTTGAAATGGCCTTATCTGAGACAAGGATCAGAACAAAAAAGGGAAAGACCATACTAGTGCTTACTGATGCTGTTAAAAAATTGGCTAAGGATTTTTCTAATTTTAAATCAACAATGATAGAAAATCAACTGTGATAATGTTATGATGTAGATTAAATATGGAAATTGTATACCAACTACAATGTCATTTTGAAATTCTGAAATCAACTTCCGAATATATTTCATTAAATTAGCCTCATCTTTGATTTTTAGAAAATTTTATTCATTTTAGTTTTGACTTGGAAATACAACGTCAATTCACTTTTGTATTGATATCACCTTCAGAAAGCATTCATAATGAACTAGAATTTGGTAAAATGTCAATTACATGTTATGAACTTACTTAAACTGTTGATTATATGATTTTCATTTCTCTATTGACTTACAGTGATAGTTCATTTAATTGTTGGTTTCATCTTCAGACATTCATATCTTTGTAGTCAATGAACGTAAACTGAGATAAATAAACAATGCTCACAAAATGTGTTATCTAAAAACAAAAATACTCCTAAAGAAGCTTGCCTGTTTATCCAGAATACAGCGAACACCTATGACACAATGATACACAACAGACCATGTAAATCAGGCAGATAAGTTGTGATTTCTAATCGACCTTGTATTGTATTTTACTCACGGCTTCACTGGTTCTTGGCAAATAGCTTCATGTCTTCAAACAATTTGCCTCGCTTCTCTCAAAGTCTATGAGGTTCTGAGGCGAGTGCATCTCATCTGGTAGAAAATACCCCGATTCTCTGTAGCTCGGTTTTTGCCTTGCAGTTTCACTATAACAGCAGCATTTTCCAAAAGTTGATTCTTCGAACGAATACACGACCCCAGACATGAAAACTACAGGACAACAGGTCTACGGGGTGATCGTACAGGTACAGTCGAAACACAAAACAGACAAGATACACGCTACCTTCGTCTGTTGACGTTATTCGCAGTTACGAATTGACCACAGTCAAGTGCGCCCTGTATTTGCAGCTTGCTTTCGAAAGCGAACAAACCCTGCAGTGAGGCGAGCCGTGCAGAACCATTATTGTTTTATGTACAATGGCCGCCGCCTGGCTTCGGCTCTGTGTGGATAAACGTTTTGAAAGTGCGTTTCTAGATAATTTTATCGTGTTCTCGACTCTGACAGTGATTTCTCTGGTGTCTCTCACATTGTGGGCGTTTGGAGAGCTACTGTCGATTCGTGTGTGGCGTGTGTAGCCATGAAACTAGCAAGGTACCGGTGCATCAAACGGACCCAAAGGAATGGCATGTGAGTCTACACTCAGAGAGCATGTTCAGAGCAGGCTTATTCATTCAATATCACAAGATATTCATAGTCATCGTGTGGCGGTTGAGTGATGGAGCTGCCAGGCTTCTTTTTAAGTGTGTGGTTAGTGTAAACCTGTAATGAAGGTAAAATCGAAGCAAATATAGTAATATGGAGAAGGCTTGACCAGTGTACCAAGTTTTTAAGTCTCGTGGTTGACAAAGTGCTTTGACAAATGTAGCCAGGCTGCTTTATGTAACATGGCCACCCTTGAATTTCACACAAGTAGTGGGAGTTTGGCCATAATTTAGTCCATTGGACAGAGACGTCAACCGGCACTTCGGTTCGACAGGGGGACTTGGCCAGCTTGGCCTGCCGGCGGCGTTTGCGGGGGCCTTCGGGCCCCCGCCTCAAGTCTCCCTAGAGGTGCCCGATAGCAGATGTATATGTTACGATTTAAATCGTTAACCTGAGCCCGTCTCTAAGCGCGCCGCGATATGGTAATGGTGTGCGCGCGGCGGCCAACCCTAACCTCAAAAGGCAAGAACAGACAAATTTTCAGTAATCAAAAATGCGATACAAATCGAAAATTGTTGCCACCGTACGTGATTCTACGTGAGGAAAGGAGTTTATCCTCCAAATTTGACGTTTTTCTGTGAACGATAAGTCGGTGTACACACTAGCGAACGAACGAACATCCGGCATAAGAATATAAGCCCGGCTCCTGCCGTTTCTAAAGAAACGTGTCGGGACGGGCTAAAAAGCCTGATGGTCGATGCAGAGATCTCCTCGCTCCGCTCGAGTCTATAGAGAAAGGACTCGCTTTGCTCGCTGGGGGCTCCGCCCTCAGACCCCCGTGCAGGGCAAGCGCCCTGCTGTTTCTCCCTTTGGTACTATATTTGGTAGTGTTTATGATTTAAAGCAGTCCATTGGCAGGACAAGGACCGAGAAAAAAAACTGTTGTTTTGCCCACCGTCACCTGCAGCAGCACGTGAATTCAATTTTGTCATTGTCTCTGGGTTCCTGGAGCCATTGTTAACGGGGTCCACGCTGTTAAAGTGGTGCGTATCTCTCACCAGTCGGTCCCGTTCCAGTTCAAGTCCAAAAAGGACCTGGTTTGCCCACCGGCACCTGCAACAGCACCAGAGGTCGACTAAGTTCCTGGGATTGTTTTAGCAGGGACGGTTCTCATATTCCAGTTTGAAACACTGCACCTCTTAGCAGGTTACTATCCCGCTGTAGTAACAATCCAAGAAGCCCATGTTTTGCACACCACATGCAGCAGCACGGAGGGTCGATTTTGGCACTGTAACTTAGGTCATGGGGTTGTTTCAGCAGGGCTCGGTTCTTATGTTCAAGTTTGAAATTCCGCACCTTTAAGCAGTATGCCCTCCCGTTCCACTCCCGTTCCCGCTCCTAAGTCCATGTTCGAAATTCTGCAACCTCTAGCAGTTGGCCCTCCCGTTCCAGTTCCTGTCCAAGAAGGCCCTGTTTTGACCACTGGCAACTGCAGCAGCACCTGTGGTCGATTTCAGCATTTGTACTAGTTCCTGGGGTCCTTTTAGGTAGCCCTGGGCGGTATCTGATTTTCGATACCGCGGAGCGGTAAAAAAGTTACTCACGATATCTGCGGTATACCGATGCCGGTAAAATACCGCGATACCGTAATACCAGGCCGGTAAAATACCGCAATACCGAAATACCGGGCCGGTAAAATATCGCGATACCGAAATACCGGGCCGGTAGAATACCGCGATACCGAAATACCGGGCCGGTAGAATACCGCGATACCGAAATACCGGGCCGGTAAAATACCGTGATACCGAAATACCGGGCCGGTAAAATACCGTGGTACTGAAATACCGGGCCGGTAAAATACCGTGATACCGAAGTACCGTCCGTTATAATATCGCAATACCGTGGCGGTAAAATACCGGTATTACAAGATTACCGGAAATGCTGCGACTGTGCTGTGATAGCGGTAAACCTTTACGGGAATGGTGTATGGAGGGTGGAAGGATTTGTAGTTGTATGTGTACTCCAAATGTACTCTTGCTTTCGACTGTTAACTGCACCGTCAATAGGTTCCATTCTCAGAAAAACACGGCGAAAGAGGCGAGAGACAGGGCAGGGGGCAGGTGGCGCGGGACGCGGGCAGGGCACAGGGATGGGGACGGATCCACGCAACCCCACCCACGATACCGTTCTAATTGAAAGGACCTTTTACCGGGTATCGCCGGTATTTCGGTATCACCATCACCGGTATTTCAGTATCGCCGGTATCTCGGTATCGCCGGTATTTCGGTATTGCCGGTATTTTGATATCGCCGGTATTACGGTACCGCCGGTATTTCGGTATCGCCGATATTTCGGTATATCGATATTTACAAAATAGCTTACCGTGCCGACGGTATAAAAAATACCGCGGTTTTTACCGGTATATCGGTATACCGCCCAGGGCTACTTTTAGGTGGGGTTGATTCCTATATCCAGGTTCGGAATACTGCAGTTGGCCCTCCTGTTCCAGTTCCTGTCCAAGAAGGCCCTGTTGTACTCACCGGCACCTGCAGCAGCACCTTCGGTCGTTTTAAGCATTCTCACTTTGTTCCCTGGGTCATTTTTAGGTGGGGCTGGTTCCTATGTTCAAGTTTGAAATACCGCACCCTCAGGCAGTTTTCCGTCTCGTTCCACTTCCTGTCCAAGAAGACCCTGTTTTGCCCACCGGCACCTGCAGCAGCACCTGAAGTCGCTTTTGGCATCGTAACGGAGGTCCTGTTTTAAGTTTAATAGGGGTCGGTTCTCATGTTCAAGTTCGAAATACCGCACCCTCACGCAGTTTGCCGTCCCGTTCCACTTCCTGGCCAAGAAGGCCCTGTTGTGTCCACCGGCACCTGCAGTAGCACCTGGGGTCGATTTTAGCGTCGCAACGGAGGTCCTGGTTTAAGTTTAGTAGGGGTCGGTTCTCGTGTTCAAGTTCGAAATACCGCACCCTCAGGCAGGTTGCCGTCCCGTTCCACTTCCTGGCCAAGAAGGCCCTGTTTTGCCCACCGGCACCTGCAGCAGCACCTGGGGTCATTTTTGGCAGTTTTCCCGGGGCTTTGGGGTCATTTAAGAGGGGGTCCATTCTCATGAAAAAAATCGTATCTGTGTCCGTTCTACCCAAACATTTACATGAGTCAGTTATTATTATTATTATTATTATTATTATTATTATTATTATTAGGATGGCGTTATAGAGGGGTTTGACAGGCATCCCCCGAAAATCTATATTCTTGTTCTTTCCATTGACAACTCACTCGAATATTAAAGACATCCCTTTCATTCCATTTTATTCACATCCCTTGAATGAATCTCAACACCCGACAGATCTCATTACCTTACACGCTTGCCCGTCCCTCCGTCAAACTTCGGTGCCATTTTTTCTGTGTGTGTGCAAAACAGAAGATTGTATGCGTTTGTCACGAAAAGTGCACAGCTTTCGAGATGTTTCCATATGGCGCAATCTAGAATGGTCTCCGACAAGGAAATGTATTGTGAGTTACCCACCAGGCGGGCGTTGCACTGCCCGCGACCGGCATTTGTCTAGCCAGCCTCTATTTACATATGGAATTGGCGTGTGTGATGAGTGACCAGCGAGCGCGTGCGTGTGTCACGGTCTCCTGCCGTGTCGCGTGATGGAACCTCTGCGTGCTCAACTTAACTGTTGCCCACACTGCCCCAAGACGCTCCGAACCACAGTTCGCTTCGGAGAGTATGTTGGGTGAGAAAAACAGGGGTCAAGGTATTCCAGAATAATTTGCAGGAGTTCTGTCAGTGCATGACTACACATCGATGCGTTCTAAGAATAAAGTCCGATGTCCATGGATATCATCGAACTTTGTTGATGCGCAATTCAAAGACATCGTCCCTTTGGCACTCAATATGCCAAACAATCGGACTTTCTTCGTAGGACCCATCGACATGTACAATGTACATGGTTGTAATAGGCTGACTGTCCGATTGGGGGGGTTAAATCGGTTCGGATCCAAAAGCAAAATTGACATGTGAGGATTCGCACTAGTTTTATTGCCATCGCCTATGGGTGTTCTGAAACGCGTATGGATTAGTATTCCTCGTACTCTACAGGAGTTGGGCATCACACCTTTCCAAAGATGTTGTATTTTCCACACTTGAGGAAAAGCGTTGTGATCCACACCTAAGTGCCGTGTATTGTGTGATGTGCCCTTGCGGGATTTACAGCTGGGTAGCGTGGCAAGGACCAGAACCCAATCAATACGCGTCGTACCCGCTCAGAAAATCGCCGCATTCCACACGCACTTTTGCTTAGTCGGTAAAGCTGTATAACCAATATAAGAAAACACGAAATCAGCTCACTCTCCGAAATGCATGCTTGATTCTAACGTATTCCTCTTCCTTAAGGGACTTTTTCGGATAAAGCATTCTTACACATTAAATCAGCTGTGATCTGACTAAGTCGATCAGGCAAAATATTCTAGGATAAGGAAAATAAAGTTTGTCTTTTGCTTGCAAGATTGTTTTATACATAGACATGTAAAATTCAAAGAATATATTTTCATTCGCACGACAAATATCATGCACCTTGCCCCATACCTCTATCTATCTTAAATTGAGGAATGAGGTACTTTGGTAATTTTAAATTTGTTTGCTTTGCTGACTCAGGGGCGAAAGAGTCCCATGAGCTGCACTAGTAACATCGTTATATGTATGAATATAAATACCTGTTATTTCCTCCGAAAGTGTGATCATTTTCCATTGAAATATGATTATTACTATTTCATTTACATGGTGGAAAACGTGTGATGGTAGATATGTACTTCGAATCAAATGGCATTTCCCCCCTCTAAATTACGCATGCCGCTGAATTCGCTCAAACAAGACATATCCTGCGTGGTGCGGAAGCTACTCTTGGGCCAAAAGACCGCGTGGGGAATCCTGCTCTGCTTGTGACTCTTCGATGGAGGCCGATCCTGTAGCGGCCGGCATCTACCATCTACCACATGTTCTCAAACTTTAGGCTATGGTCTGAAATAAGGGGGGGGGGGGGGGCTCGGAATTTTGAGACATTTAAAGATAGCATCATTCTTATAAAAGACCCTTTTCCAACCTCCCTCCTTTGCGCCAAATCGTTCGAGATATTCATGCAAACAGGCAAATGCGTCCAGCAGCATTCCGTACGGCACCGTTCCGACGGTACCAAACGACCGCCAACGACCGTCATTATACTGTTGTGCAGCTACCCGTGCATTGGCCTCATCCACCGTCGGGGCTTGTAGTGCAAAACTTCGGGGCCGCACCAACACGCGACGTGGGGGAGCATACGAGGGAAGGCAAGTCAGGCACGGGCAGCATAGGTCAGGACACAGTCCCGTGCGAGAAGCGGCCCCCGCAACGTGCCCGGAGGTAAGTCGTCCGTCCATCAGGTGCGCAGGGTCGATCCTAAACGCCGTCCCCTTCCGCCTCTGACCCCCGACCCATTCTGATGCCCACACCCACCGTCACGTCAGACACGCGACCCGTGTTATCGTTTGTAATTAATCGGACTGTCGCCGGTCGACCCCAACACGACGAGTGCAATTATAACTGCGCACATCATACTGCTCAAACCAACAGTGTTGCCTCAGCCAGGACGCATCAGTTGGGCAAGCTTGCATAGCATGCTCTTCAGCGTGTCATTTGGTGACGCTGCGATTGATCCACAGCAATTTCGCAATACGAAGAAGGAACAAAATGGCAAATCAGCGGCACAATGAGCCTTGTCCCTACTGTTAAGGAATGGCCAATACGTTCGAGTGGTGGCGTGGACCTAGAGGCAGTAGGCCACTCCGCTTCTGCGAGAATAACCTACTTCTGTAAGTAACTTCCTCTCTGAGTAGAGATTTCAACAATCTCGTACCAGTTCCGCTGCGCTCTAGCAGCACCTCGGTTCGACAGGACGCGCCCAGCTTCGCCTGCCGACGGCGTTTGCGAGCAGACGCCGATCTGCCTGTCCCGGGGGCCGTCAGCAGACGTATTTGTTACGATTAAAATCGTTACACTGAGCCCATCCCTTGTTACTGAGCGCACAGCAATATAAAAGAACCTGCTGCGGCGGCCGACCGTAACCTCTAAAAACAAAAACATAAGTATTTTCAGTGGACAGTGTTTGACAGTATGTCCGGCAGGCCTGCGCTGGACGTAAACAAACCGCTCTTTTGGATATTTTTAGGAGCATCATACGTCTATGGATACGAATCGTTGTTAGAATCTCTGGTTTATCCTGACATGCAATGTGCGAACGCTGCTACACGCTAAAAACAAGAAGAATCGTTTGAAATGAGGGGCTTTGACTATAATGGTCGAGGATGAATTCCATTTTCAACGTAGAATCACGTACGGTGACAATTTTTCATTGGTATCGCATAATAGAGTACTCAAAATCAGGTTTTTTTTTTTTAATACACAATTTTGAATTTTTACATAACGGTCGACTAGGTCCGACCACGTGAAGGATCCGCGCAGTCAGTGTGCCTTTTGAAGAATATGGTATTCGGAATAAGGGGACTTTGCCAGTTAAAATCGAACGGATTCAGATAAAATCGGGTTTATGACACCACCTATGTATCGGGAGTCATGGTTTAACTGATACGCGAAGCGAAGGAAGAGGGAAAGTCTTAAATTTTCAGTTTTCTGCACTGTAAAATATTTCGTTGCAAATTTCCAGCAAAGGGATAGGAAAATATGGAGCACAAACGGTTTGAAAATTTGCACCGAAAGTTTTTGCCGGGCAAGGAACGTTCATGAGCAGTAATATCAATTTCGATATTTGACATACCCTTCTCCCTTCTCCCGGCAGGGATCAGAGGCGTAACCGATTGCAATTCTTTTGCCCCAGACTTACGACTCCGAAGGACGTCGTATCCAAGAACGAGCTGCATCAACCGGCGTTTCATCCGTTTCATTCAGTACAAGCAACTCCTGATGCGTGGTAGGACATAATCTCTCAAAAGATCTCAAATGACTCCCGGCAGGCCCACGCCAGGATAGGTATGCGCTGGGCGCGAAACAGTGCTTTGCAATGAGCGAGGCTTTTCACAGTAAAAGCGCGGCTCCGTTTTGGGTGGGGAACGAAAATAGGTCCATGGCGACCCAAAACCGAACTGATTAATTGAGACGCTTGCGGAGTCTTGGGGTTGCTCCGAGCATGGTAGCTGTGGTGGGGTAGCACAACTAACACAATTCATATATGGTCACTGATGGTTTCCCACGGGTGACAGTTGCCACGAAAATGCATAAATAGAATAGGTCGCCAATGGACCTCTTTTCGTTCCCGACCCAAAACGGAGCCGCGCATTTACTGTGTTCAAGCCACGACGTGGTCTAGCGCACAATACACGTACCTTGTGTACAAGAGCATATACGAGGCGTGCCGCGCCCATCCGACCACCCCCTGCAGGTCAGCAAATATAATATTTGCGGCGTGAAATTTTTATGGTTTTTTTTTTTTACCTGAAATTCCAGCCCCCTATCTCAATTTTTCGAATTTTGAGCTGTGATGGTCAGTATGTTTGCAACCTCCGCGCTGGGTTTGTTAGATACGCACGTGTTAATTTTAGTCCAGCATTGTCAATTTCGTCCGGCTAAAATCAACTTCACCGCGCAAAAATCGGTCTTAAGAACAATTGCTGACCTGCAGTGGTGGTCAGATTGGTGTTAAACGCCTCATGTGGCAAAGAACAAGTTGTTACTTCAAATTTGCTTGGTCCTTCGTTCCCTCTTGTTGAAGGCTAAGATTTAATGAGTCATTGCACAGTCATAGTACTTCATTCCCTGAATATGTTAGACCTGCCAAACGAATATTACGGGGATTTGATTACCACCGCTTCCTTAATTCCTTAATATCCTGTGACCCTCAGCTGGAAACAAAGTGAAGTAAAATAGGGGCGATTTTTTATTTTAATCTCGATTTTCGAAGAATTTTGTCATGAAGGTTTGAGCTTTGCGCGCTTTACGCCCTAGAAGAAGCAGCAGCGTTGTCATGGTAAGAACCTGTCTAGCCTCCTACTCACCGGTACGGGCATCAAGAAACTCGACTGGAAAAAACTTTCTTTTTTAGTTATCTGGCTAATACCACCAGGTGGAAAATTATCTCGGCCATGCGATGCGAGATACTGCAAAGGGATTTGGTCACTTTTCATGTGTAGCGGTGACGTTCAATCGGTGCTACTCATTAATTCGCAACGCATTGTACTCATATTATTATTTTCGGACATGCTCTTTCGCCATTTGGGGCCATTCTATAATAGGGCATTTCACTGTATCCAAACCGGCACTAAAGAAGAACATCATGACGCCGCAAACTGCATCCGGTACAAAGCGAGGCCTGGGAACGTCTTCGTGCCGGCGTCCGTCCGCCACGTTGGGCTGGGCTCCGGTATTTAGTTAAGTGACAGTTATTATCACCAAGATACGTGGGGAAAGTGTCGCGAGACATTAACAGTCTTCAGCCGGGACATGAATGTGCATGGGTAGGGAAACGGTGAACCGCCTGGTGCACGTAACCTGACCGAAGTTATTCCACTGCCACAACGATTTGTCATACCGGATACAGTTTTGGCAGTCACTATCTTCTTTTTTGGTTCCGGTTTGGGTGTAGTGAAGTACCCGATTGTCAACCATTTTGATTTATAGTGGTTTTAACACGGCACACAGCCACATAAGAGAAGTATAACCGTACTTGGAGATAATTTAGAACTCCATTGTTTACCGTGTGTTCATACCACCCGTTTCCCCTCTGCAGGGTCTTTGTGTTCCTATCTACCCATTGGACGTGTCTACTTCTGAAGGACTTTTTAATCATGCTGACTGCAGTGACGGTAGCAATGACTACCCTGCTGGCCATGCTGGATGACGGCGGCCGCGCGTGGCACCTGTGGCTGGACCGCGTCCTGCTGGTGGTGTGTCTTCTGTCGCAGGCGGGTCTTCTCGCCGCGTTCTGGGTCAACCTCAACCGCGGTAGCCTTGACCGCTCTTCCGTCGCCCTTTTCTTCTTCTTTGGTTTCTTTTGCATCGACTACGGACTGTGGGTGAGACGTCCACACACATACGAATATTTTATTGCGCTGTCATGCAACTAAATTTACCCGATTTTGAACCCTTGCGACGGGCACCTTTTGCCCGTCATAATGATGATTTGGCTCGATTCTAGTCCGATATTTTTACTAAGAGTCCAATTGCGAATATTAGTTTTTACCTTGAAGGCCATGATCGTGAGAAGACCATATCACACTCGTAACTGCTAAGAAGACTTGACGAGAATAACCATTTGGATTTCTCAGATGGCCGAGGGGAAAAGGAGGCGATGGATTTACGGGGGTAACGAAGTGATCGTTAAAATACCCTTGCATTTCAAAGTTTTTTTTTTTAATAAAAAAAAGATTGTTGGCGGATGGAGGGAGTCGGTTTGCGTCTCGGGGCACATAATTTTTTTTTTCTTTTTCGAAAGGTTAAATCGGGAGACAAATGGAGTGGCCGTTTAGAACGACGCGCTTTTATTGATCCCCAGCGCTATAAACACGCAACAGGTGGTTGTTGCTCTGGGTTATGAATGGTGGGGTGTCACCCGCGTCACTGCTTTAGCTGAAAAGAGAAAAAAGTTTGCTGACACGCTGGGCAAGTGACCCGGCGAATGATCGCTGTGGTGAGCAGAGCTGGTGGTGGCCATTGACGTGCGTGACTCAGGTCGCGGGTAGGGGTCAGAGTTTACAGAAGTCGTGCCGGACAGCGCTATCGGTGGAGCTGAGGTCTGGAAGCCGACCTGGCGCGTTTCGGCACTCTACGCCGTAAAACTTGTCTCTCGTTAGTTCCGTTGCCTTTGTTTTGATCTGCCCAAAATCCTGAGTTTGTACCCGGGTCGAGTGTAGAGGACTACGGGAAAAATGCGCGAAATAGGTTCGAAAATGTTACTGCTAAAGTAAACTCCCGCTTTGTTTCGTCAAAGGTTAAGATTTGAAGTGTAAACATTTTGGATGGAAATTTGCAAAAGGTTGTGCTGCAAACTTTCCTGTCCTTTCCTTAAAAATTTCAGACTGAAGTTTTCCAAACTTATAGGTTTGTGTAGGTAATTAAACAAGTTTTATAGGGATGGCATCGATACGTCCATACACAGTTTGCGCACTGCTTAAAACAAATATGCAGGCGCGGTTTTTGTGAGTTTATTTTGCTCGCATTTGAAAATTGCCGAATACGCAGTTAATAGTTTGTAATTTGGTGCTATATTTTTGGAGTGAGAGGTGGCAGGGTATTATACAGGCAATTTAGAGGGGGTGCTCGACTTGCTGGGGATGTAGCAAGGACTAGCTACCAAGGAGAGCAAGGGGGAAACTTAGAAAGAAGACGAAGGCCAAGGGTTCACTTTGAGCTGCTCATACCAACTTGATCCGTCCTCCCTCAGGGCGCGCACGTACTCCTGGCTGTACACTCACCGACTGACGAGCTCTGGGCGAGCCCGGCAGTCGGTGCCTCTGGTGTTCCCTGAACTTGCAATGGTTGCGTTTTTGAATGTAGGGCGGGAGCGCGCCCGGCGTCGCCCGAGCGGGTAGCCGTCGCGACCGCGAAAGTGTGGCAACGATGTGATGACTGGTGAAGCGATTCTGGCCGCACCTGTTCTTTTCTATTTGTTTCAAGTCCACTGCATTTCTGACCCATGTCCTCGTAAAATCGAAAGGCACGCATTTCTCTCTCAACACAATCAAAATCCCAAAACAAAATATTTCCTGGTTAATCCAAGGGATTACCGACTGGTGTATTATTCCGTCGCCGACCTATGTAATACTTGTTGTTTGATACGCGGGACGCGGGGTAGCCAAGGGCAGTCATCGGCAAGGGGTAGCGCCGTCCGTTGACATAGTCAAAAATATTGGTTAATGCACATCAATACGCGTTAATACGCCCAGAACCTACGGGGTAATACGCGGGTGAAAACCCCCCTCGGGTTTGCATTAGTGTTGAGAAACACGACCCTCTACTTTCATGTTGTCATTTTCCCGCAGACGAGGGGCGTCAAGTACAACGCATTAGTGCGTGGCTTGACGCCGCTGCTCGAGGCGGGCCGCCAAATCGAGGATGCCGTCAGCGGCGGTGAGGGGCTTGAGCCAGGTTTGGGTCAACGCAGGCTGCGGCAGCTCAATGGCGTCATGAAGCCCATAACCACTCTCGTGAAGTGGCAGGTAAAGGTAACAGACGGAGAGGGCGCAGACTTTATTCTTATTCTGAAGGAACTGACACGAATCATTGCACCGATGGACAACGACTTGAGCAAGGTCCTGACAGGCAGTGGCCGGGTAATTCGGGTCTCTGTATTTCGGAAAAACCTAAGATCATGCGAGGTTTCTGGGCAGGCAATTTTAATTGGTTGTTCGTTTCCCATTCGCATTGCATATTTACATCGCTGTGTAAACCAAAGCGCGACAAACATCGCCTAGCTTGGGCGACGTTAAAACCCATCGCGCGAATACGGCGACACATTTTGTAGTCGCTGGATATAGAACGAACATCGCCGTCTAAGGGAAGCTGAAACTGGGGACAAAACGTGGCCTTTCCCGCCGCGGCCTCGCTCAAGATCAGGATCTGGTTTAGCGACTCTACTAAGTTCAGACACAGGTCCGGTTGAACGCGGGATTGCACTATACCATACTCGTACTGAGATCCATTTTTGGAGCTCAGTACCTAATTTCGAGCAAATATATTGAATTCCGTGCACTATTTCGCTCACCCGCGTAAGTATTAGCGCTACACTTTATTCTGCGCTCATCCATTAGCAGGAAGTGAAATTTTATCGAAACAGTTTCGTTTGAACGAAAGTCCGTGAGCGAAACTTTTCGATCCCTTGAATCAAAATGCTTCAACTAAAAGTGGACTGTTAAAATAGTAGGTCCTGAATTCAAGAGACTCTTTTGACCTTTCTATACTTTCGAAAAATTTTGGGACGTTTTTTGGCTCCCAAGCCGTCTGGACACTTAACAATCTGATTTCCAAACCGATTTGGATGAAAAGGCGATAGAGTTAACAACTCGAAGTCTCTTCGAACCTGTCGGTACCAGCCAATTGATTAATTATGGTCGTGACGAAGGCTACACATGTTAGAGGTCCTTGTAATATGTACTTAGTCGCAAGCTTGCAAAGTTCGTAGAAATCATGTTTAAGAAATCAAAGGAATTCCTCTTGAGCCTGCTAAGAATTAGTTGCATTACATTGCCGCAATATTCTACGCAAGCTACGAAGAAAATAGTATTACGAACTGCTTTTTCGCAAGGTTTTAACGTTGTAACAACTCCCGTGTTCACAGTCGCCCACCGTGTCTGTCGTCCTCTTGGTCATGTTCGCCATCAAAGGCCATCATCTCCTGCCCAACTGGCCGGAGGGCCGAGGCATCACCGACCCCTGGGAACACTTCGTCGTCTTCGTTCACGTCACACTCATTGCCTACGGCGGGAGGTCGTTTCTGGTATGGCTCGACCAGAACTCCACAACACTCCACGCTTATTACATAATGTACAAATGTGTATTTCAGAACAGTTTTAATTTCTTCAGTTCCATGGCTGTTAATCTGTGTCGCGCTCCCAGCAGGCTCGTACTCGAAGACTATGGTCTACAAACGCAAGAGTTAGGTAGCACCTTTATTTGGGTGTGGACCGTAGGTACTTCGAGACAAGCATGGTTGGTCACCACTAGTTTGGTAAAGGTGTGATACCCAACTTTTGCATTTGGGGATTATCTAAAGGCATGTGCAGGATATTGGCAGGGGATGACAACGACATGGGACTGGTGAAGCGATGCTGGTCGGACACGTTCTTTTCTATTTCTTCAAAATTTAGTGCATTTCTACTTCATCTCTTAGTAAAATCTGCAGGCTTGGCCTATTTAGGATTTAGAACGTGCTGTTACACATAGCATCCTTTAAAACTGTCAGCGTACAAACGCTCCGGCTTTGTGTTTAAAACTTACCGGATCGTCTTCGAAGAGGAAAGCAAAAGTAACATAATCGCGAAATGTGCTCCCATTCTTTTAGACCGTATGTGCATTTCCCGGCATCGGCAGAGAGCCTTGTACACAGCATAAGTACTATAGTTAAAAATAAAGCAAGCATTGCAACTGTGCTTCTGTCAGTAGGCGTTACCTTGGGCCGAAGCCCAAAACTCCAGTGTTCGGAGGCAATAATAGGAGAGGCAGCACGGTTACATCTGGTTTATTCCGGTTTCGTGACAGGACTCACTTTACAGCATTATGTTGGGAAATCCTACTTTGTAAGGAATACATTAAATCGATCCAGTGTCCTGCCGTGTGGAATCATGATATCGTCACCTAGTTTTTCGCAACTACACTGAGAAAAAATTTTGGCTCTGGGCACAGGACGTTTAGTCCCCAGGCCGAAAGTCTGGGAACGCACTTAACGATTAGCGCCAGGCACTAAACGATTAACGCTTGTGTATCGAGTTTTGCTCCCGTGTCTATAGAGTTTAGACCTACGGATTAAACGTTTTAGATGTAGGGTCAAGGTGGAACGCACAAAACTACCCTTTGGTCCAGGAGCCAAAGGTTTTTCTCAGTGTACGTTTGTAAATCTTTTTCGCATAGAACGATAATACAGGTCCTCCTGTATAATGGTTTGATTGGTAGTATGTTTTTTAGTAGATATTATCTTTAGCAGAGCATTTACGCGTTTGCGGTCCGAAATAAGCTGCTTTACGCTTTCCCTAAATGTAGCCTTGTTTGCCTTGTCAACAATGTTTTCCAAGGGTGCCTGGTCAACTACTACGTCAGTATCCCGATTCCTTTATCACTGTAAACTAGAGAGAATACTTAGACTGCAATTGCAGATAAAACTGCTAAATCCTCATGTTCAGCATCGCTTATGAGTGATGCTGAAGAAGCAGCATACAACACCCTCTTATGCAGATCCTGCTGTTGCTGACAATGTATGAAGCCCCTTTTGAAATATCAAGAGACTTGTCTGTGCCCACCGCAAGTCCAACTTCAAAGCTTCCATCAACCGCTGGTATCTCTAGATTGAAAGCACTTAGCTGAGCCATCTCGTCACGCTCTGTACAATCTGTAAATTCAGATCCCCTATGTGTCACGTTTGGTGATAAACTTGTGTTACAGATTAAGATCACTACTCACATATAGCAAAGCCATAAAAATGTCGGAAAGACTTTTCAGAAACCACTAACGACAACTTTTGCACAATTAGTGTGATAACCACTTCAATTGTGAAAATGAGAATGATTTGGTCTGGTTTGGAAATGGTTGGAAAAGGTGATGGGCATATTTTGACCTATATACAGGCGGCCAACACAGCTTCAGGCGATCCCTACTGTGTTGCCAGACCCTGATATTGGAATTTTTGAAGTTCAGTCCTGTTGATTGCGCAGCTCGTGTGCGGACTCCACTGGATGTCATCCCTATGCATGGACTGCGCGCTTCATATTCTGGCGCAGCAGGCCATGCGGGCCGCTTGCTGGAAGCAACTCAAGTGTACGGTGCGGCTGCACCAGCGATTAGAGGACGGATTTCGTAACGTGCAGGTAATCGTAATAAGGAGTGCTGCGATACTTTTAAAATAGAAGTTCCAAAGGAGATCACGAAGGACTTTCAAAAATGAACGCTTGAACTAACGCAAAATGTACGTCAAATTAGATCAAGCAATTGGATCAAGCATATTATGCTTGATTCAAGCATTCTTTTTTTAAGAGTGAGTTTGGCATTAATTTATTGGCTTTAATTTTTTCTGATGTGATTAAGCACGCGGTTAATCATCGTTTTTTAGTGCACGATTTCGGTCCTGATCTAAATTAAAATGAGCACAGGTTACGCCGATCTTCCCATTTGCGTCTTGTATCATGACAAAAAAGCTGGTACGGACAGCAAACAATTATTTATAAAAACAATTTGTCGATTTTCGGGGATAAAACTTTTCCACACCGGCATTATGCATTTCAGGGATAATTATATAAACGAACATACGATGGAAACATTAAAATGTCTTGCCTTTCCCATCTTTTAGTCAATCTGTAATGACTCAGAGGTGCACTTCATTCGATTTCAACAATGTGTTGTGTGGTTATTATCCTTGACATAATTGTTTCCTTCCGACCCTTTTTTTGGGGGGAGGGGCAAATTCAAATGCCATTAACGTTATGAACGGAATCCTAAAGCTCCTACTCTGCAAACTCAAAAGCGTATTCACTACGATTTAAGAAGAGCGTAGTGGCCACTGCGCTGAAAAACAGCGTAGTGGCTCACTATGCACTAAGAAATGCGTAGTCAAGTGACTACGCCGTTTGTACAGTAATCTGGCTACGCTGTTTAAACAGTAGGGTAATCTGACTACGCTGTTTAAACAGTAGGGTAATCTGACTACGCTGTTTAAACAGTAGAGCCATCTGACTACGGTGTTCACTACTGCTAAGCCTTCACTACTCACCAGAAAAGCAAAGTGGACCAGCAGCTTTGTACGTATGGTAAGTTGAAGCCCATCAGACCAATTAAATTCACCGCACCACATGAAATTTTGAGACCCAGCCAGCCATCACGTGATCTTGTTAATTTACATCCTTGGCAAAAACAAAGTGTCATTTGGTGCACCAGGTCAATCTCATGAAAACCACAAATTGATGAAAGGATTTTTTTCTTCTCGTAACTGATGAAAATATTGAGTGGACCAGTAAAGACAGCCTAGGGCAGTTCAAATGCAGGTGTGGAAGCAGGCCAAGACAGGTTTTGGCAAGAGCGGTAGTGCGAGTATATCCATTGTTTCGCACCGATGCACACTCCCACTCAGAGGAAAGGGTTCGCCTTGCTACTTGGAGACGTTTGACACCCACGCACGCACATGCTGGAAAAACGTAATCACAAAGTAAAATGAACAAATATCTTGCGTAACTGCTAGATACGGCGCCATGTTTTGTTTACAACGGGCTGTCATCTCAAACAAGTGACCATCGACCGACCTGTTATTCGCATCGCAGATTACCCTTCGCGTGACGTCACACCAGGGTGATAGTTCGGCGATGAAAATGTTTAAAGATGTGTAAACTTTAAATCAGTATGAAATTGGCATCGCGAACTTCATAGTACGGCAAGTGGCCACCAGTGCCAGCGCGCGCTGTGTTTCGGTGATTGATTTCACTTCGTTTCAATGTTGGCAACCAGCAATTTTTGAAGAGCGCGAGCGCGAACCGACGAAGTTTCAGTTTGAAGAGTAAGTACTTAATTGGGAAGATGATAGAGGTGGTATTGGAAGTGGAAAATCGCACCATCATGTTGGCCCTCGATACCGGAACTTTCGAGGAGTTGTTAGAAAAGTTCCAAAAGTTTTGTGAAGAAGACAAAGTTCTAAGTGGTAGGCTGCAAACGCACTTCCTCACATTTAAATCCTTCAACGCGCGCCACCTGAAGAACCTGGAGCTCCAGCCCCAATTTGTGCCGAAGGATCTGCAGGATGCTGAGGTGTATGTTGCGTCCTACGCACCCATTGTGAGTGTTATGTGGTCAACTCTGTGTTTCCCCAGTGTAGTAGACGTAATTCTTGCCTCACGGGCAAGGTGGCTTATGTTGCCCCCCCCCCCCACCTGGTGCTTGTTTCTATGTCTATTTTTTTGGGGGGGGGGGGGGGGCGGGAGGATACTTTTTGAAAACAGCAGCTTGTAAAGGATTCAACATTCCCATCATCAAAATTAGCAACAACATCAGCAGTATCAGCAGGAGAAGGAAATTATCTTCAGACCATAGGTACTGCAACCATGACCTAATTTACTACCCATCTCCTTTATTTAAAATTGAGTGTTTATGATTTTTTTAAATTTTTATTTTATGACTTTTTTTGTTTTGTTTTAGGATGCTTTACCTCACCACCACCATCTGGCAAATCTCGTGACCAGAAGAGTGGGAGCGCAGTGTCAGGAGACCAGGGTGCTTTCAGGTAATTGAAAAGCTAAATTACTATTACTATTATTTTGAGATTTAAATTTTTTTTAAAATAAGAATTCTAATAACAATAACAGAACAAGTTCACATTGCTTGGGCGAAGAAAACAAAAGCAAAGAGCAGGATTGCAAGTAAAGAGAATGAATTTCTTGTACAGCAATATGTCCTCGGCATTGACTGTTACAGTCAACAAGAACAATGTCCCACAAGCCTATGAAAAACTTAATGATGAAAGTAGGCAAAACAACCTATTAGGACTGAGGGAATTGAACATAGGAAATATTACAACAATTGCTGATCATTAAAAAATTATGCGAAGCATATGGTAGCTGCACTAATAACAAGTAAGTTTACATACAATATTTTCTTTCCTTAGTACCATCAAAAAGAGCACCCTAGGCAAAGAGAAAAAATTAGAAAAATGAGAGTAAGTCCCACTAACATTTTTTTGTCATTGTTTCTTTCACTGTTCTTCAATAGTTCAGCCAAGCGAAGCCAAGTTGTACATTTTTTTTCTGCAGGCGCAGAAAAAGATAGCAGGAGAGTGATGCCCGATGCCCCTGAGAGCAGCAGGGATCAAACGAGTCACAGAGGAGGAAAACAATGGTAAAGAGATGTTGCGATTGGTAGGACTGTACATGACTATTTGATTACCAATACATTCATGGCAAAATCCAAACAAATCAGAAATACAAATGCACATCCTAAATTAAAAGTTTAGCACCTAACAATTTCAACCAATTTACAGATACAGATGATGGTGTTGATTACGATCTTACATCAAAAAAAAACAAAAAACAAGAAAAGGTTCAGAGCTTCTCTGCAATCTTAGCGAGAGTGACACTAAATCAGAAAAAGAGGAAAATGCATATGTAATGTACAATGATGTATTATTGAACTGCCGTTTAGCAGTAGAAAGCGCCACATCTTTTTTAGACCGAACTACAGGTGCAATTGATGTGAATTCAGAATGCATTGACTCAAACCGGTAGCACAATTGGTTTCTTGGGGGGCCATGGAGTCTTGTCTGCATGCCTAAGTGAACCAAACAATGTAATTTCAACGTTTTTACACTAAGTTACAATCTCTTAAACAAAGTACCAAAGTCTGCAACAGTCTCTTCGAGGTCAACCACTTCAGCTTTTGTAAGTTCAAAGGCCATACAGAGATCTACCAAATGAAGGAGTTTCAACAAGAGATCAGACTTCTCTTTACGACATCGATTGAAAAGTATGAATGGCAAAACACGCAACAAGGCTGTTGTTTGTGCTGCACTTTGCTTTATTTTTGGTACAAACAGATGCCGTCTTTCTACCAGTGTCGGCTTGTTTTTGTTTAGATGGCCATAGTTACACACCACCTGCAAAGCATGGTTCACGTTTCTGAGTTGCATTCCAGGAGTCAGGGGCGCCGGAAGTGTTGTGCGCCAGGAGGGGCACAGCCCAGTCCCCCCCCCGGGCTAATTTTTTTTGTGTTCTGATAAGCGGAAATTGTGACACATTGACGATTATGCTGAACAGTTGGAATGAAACATGTTTTTCCTGACAGTTTACAGTTTACAGAAAATGTAAGTGCACTAGAAAGTCATTCTTATTTTCTAGCAGAGCCCGATGAACCAAAAACTTTGAGCGGCCAGCCGCCTAATCAACACCAAGCGATGCAGTCAGGCAAGGCGGTCAGTCATCAAGGCGCGATGGCGTGGCAAAACGGGACCGATTCAGAAGCCTCCTGCGGCACCGTTCCTAGTTTTCAGTTTTCGTGCTACCAAGAGGTGAAATATCAGGGGGGGCAATGCCTCCCCTGCCATTTTACAGGGGGGGCAGCCTGCCCCCCCTGCCCCCCACTTCCGGCGCCCTCGCCAGGAGTTTGCTTCTTGCTTCTACTACTGACTGGGTCAATGATGCCGGGAGGAAAACAGACTTCTTTCAACACAAGTCGCACCACAAGTTCACACACACCTTCTGCCAAAAGATGCATTATGTCTTGAGGAAAGCACTTCGTGACATCAAACCCTGGTGCGCCAGCCAAAACACTTCTACCATTGATCCCAAAATTAATGGAGGGATCTTTATGGTCATTAAATTTTTCCAACACTTGCTCTTCAACTTGATTCAGTTCTTCTTCATCACCACCTTCAAATATCTCCACAACTTCTTCAGGTAAACTGTTCATTGCTAAAACTTGATTCAGTTGGATTTCATGTTCTTCTTTTTTTCTGAGCAGGGCAAAAGATTGGCGAAACTCCTTGCAAAGATCAACAGACTTTACCATGCACATTCGGCAAGGCCGGAGAGCACAGTGTGTTTCGTTGTGTCCACTTAAATTGGCCGATGCTGGATTTCAGCATCGGCAGAATTTAGCACCCCAAAAAATATTTTTCGCGCTCCTCTGATGGATAACTCTACACGTGTTGTGCCCATCACCTGCATGCACGCAACAAGATTTTTAAGAAAGGGCTCATTTTCATTTCCATACAACTTGGCAACCTTTGCCTTGACAATAGCCAATAGGTTTATGGCCTGGGATGCATATTGGCTAGTTGCCAATAAAACAATCTTAAGTTGTGCTTGTTACTTTTGGATTTTACAGGATCACAGACTTCCCATTTTTCTTGACCACAGGGTGGAATCTGTAAAATAAACCATCCGTGGCACATCTATACACTCCTTCTTTATGAGGCAGAGGATTGTCCACACACTCCAAAACATCAACACAATTGAGTACTTGTTCTAGCTGATCAAAAAATGGTACAATGTAACCATGATGTTCAGAGACTACTTTAGGACACATTTGGACCAACAACAGTTTTCTTTTTCAATATTATTTTTTGGAGCACTACATTTTGACCCGTACTCTTCTCCTGAATAAATGTCTCCATTCAGGGACTACTATCTATGCTACTAAAAATGGGTTGCCCCCTGTACAGATGCAGCACTCCATGAATCTGGTCCATTTTAATGTAACTAACGCAGGCTTCACACTCCTTGACAAATGATTCCTAAAACAATAATCAAAAGATCAAACATATAAGGCTACAACATGAACGGTAACACAGTGCATTGCATTGGAATAGCAGAGTTTAACAGCCACTTACTTCGAGAAAATTCAAATATATATTGAATCAATTATGAAACCAAGATGTGACATGATCGATCCACAGCTCTTTGACTTGTTTTGAAATTGTCTCTCAATATGGATAAGAATTGGGCTGCTTCATCCTGCAGTACTTGGGCAAATGAGGAATCTAAACAGAACAAAAAATGAAATTGATGAACAGAAGGACTCGTCACAGTCAATGACAAATGAGTGACATAATGCTTACCCGCAGACATCATAAAAGGACTATATTCCACGTGATCAATGTTATAATAATTGGTTAAGGGCCGAAACGCCACGCATCTTCAGATGTTATGTGGCAACACAACATCCGTAACATTTGGTATTCAAACACAAAATATTTAGCAGGAACGACGAAAATAGGACGACGCAACTATATCAAGAAGAAAATCAAAATTTAACAGTCTGAATAATACAGTCGTCACATGTGCTAAATTTACAGGTCCAGGGTAGAAAGACCAGGGCCGGGCTGAAACAGAACGAAACCTAGACGTCTTTCAAAACAAGAGTGTGGCTCAACATGGCATCACGATGCATACCCGCTGTTGCATGCTGGGTAAGATTGAGCGACACAGAACAGAACCACACAGAACGCGCTGGTGAGAGCTTGGTGGCCACTTCCCGTACTATGGATTACTGAACTATTTTTAAGTTCGCGATGCCAATTTCATACTGATTTAAAGTTTACACATCTTTTAGACATTTTCATCGCCGAACTGTGACCCTGGTGTGGCGTCACGCGCAGGCTCATCTGCGAAAAACAGGTCGGTCGATGGTCACTTGTTTGAGATGACAGCCCGTTGTAAACAAAACATGGCGCCGTATCTAGCAGTTACGCAAGATATTTGTTCATTTTACTTTGTGATTACGTTTTTCCAGCATGTGCGTGCGTGGGTGTCAAACGTCTCCAAGTAGCAAGGCGAACCCTTTCCTCTGAGTGGGAGTGTGTGTCGGTGCGAAACAATGGATATACTCGCACTACCGCTCTTGCCAAAACCTGTCTTGGCCTGCTTCCACACCTGCATTTGAACTGCCCTAGGCTGTCTTTACTGGTCCACTCAATATTTCCATCAGTTACGAGAAGAAAAAAAATTCTTTCATCAATTTGTGGTTTTCATGAGATTGACCTGGTGCACCAAATGACACTTTGTTTTGGCCAAGGATGTATATTAACAAGATCACGTGATGGCTGGCTGGGTCTCAAAATTGCATGCGGTGCGGTGAATTTAATTAGTCTGATGGGCTTCAACTTACCATACGTACAAAGCTGCTGGTCCACTTTGCTTTTCTGGCGAGTAGTAAAGGCTTAGCAGTAGTGCACAGCGTAGTCAGATGGCTCTACTGTTTAAACAGCGTAGTCCGATGACCCTACTGTTTAAACAGCGTAGTCAGATTACCCTACTGTTTAAACAGCGTAGCCAGATTACTGTACAAACGGCGTAGTCACTTGACTACGCATTTCTTAGTGCATAGTGAGCCACTACGCTGTTTTTCAGCGCAGTGGCCACTACGCTCTTCTTAAAACGTAGTGACTACGCTTTTGAGTTTGCAGAGTATCTTTTTGCATTCCTCACTACTGTTGAATGTATTGATTTCTCGATCAAACTTCACATTCCCTCCTGTTTTAAGACGCTTCCTCATTAAACCTTAGAAAATTTGCATGAAACAAAAAATGACCCAGGAAGCAGAAGCGGAGAAGATAAACTGAATGTGAGATTGCAGCTGATATCGTTTTTTGTGTTATATGTGACCAGTTTTGAAAATTGTGAAGCCGAACATCCTTGCCTAGAGATGAAGGATGTAAGTGACTTTACTCCTATTTTCAACTATTCCGAAATAAGGAAAATTGAGTTATGTCTACATAACTCCGTAACCTCTTCTCATATATTGAAGTCTCTCAATAGACTGCTTCTTTCTAGTAGAAACAATAGACTGTGAAACTCAAATTTCTATTCGCTCTTTTAAAATCAAATTTTGAAGAGACCAAAAAAAAAAAAAAGTGACGCCGGAGGCTTACCACTACAATTCTCATTTAAAACCGAACAGAAAAGCAGATGGAATGCGGCATGCAATAATTCTGCGATAGGCTGGTGCATTTTTAACCTCCGCACCCCGCACATCTCACCTGTGAGAAGGAGGTGCAACAACGTCTTCACAAAAGCTCCTACTTTTTTCGATGGCAGGCCTTTTTCGCCGACGACCTGTCCGTCATCATGCGGATCATGCTGTTCTTCGGAATGATCGGTGCTCTTCGAATCGCGTTCGGTGTCCTCGACGTGAACAACGTCGTCGTCCTGTGCATCGTGTTCTCCTACGTGGCCACTGTGTGCCTGGCCGGCGAGCTGCAAGAGGTGGCGGGCGACGAGTTCCACCACGCCGTCTGCCAGTGCCCCTGGGACGCATGGCCCACAGACCAACGGTCATACCTCAACGTGACGCTGGCGAGGACAGTCAGGCCAACTCAGGTGACCAAATCCAGAGCCAACGGGCAGCGGATACCCGTCAGCGACCGAGTCAGTCGAAGAGTGCTGTCTGTCTCTGTCGTACCGTCGAGGTAAACAGGAACAGCCTCCCTGATAAATGGACCCCGGGCCACGCCTGCGCAACCCTGCGAGCAAAATCGATAGGGTAGCCAATGACCGGGAAATCGGGAGAAACCGAGAAAAAACCTTGAATTTCGTCGCGAAACCGGAACTTTTTAGCCCGTCCCGACATGTTTCGTTAGAAACTGCAGGAGCCGGGCTTATAGTCTCATGCCGCATGTTCGTTCGGGCAGACGTGAGTTCGACGACTTATCGTTTGTAGAAAAGCTTCAAATTTTGAGGATCAACCCCTTTTTTAACGAAGAGTCACGTGCCGTTGCAACAATTTTCGATTTGTATCGCAGTTTTAAGTTATGAAAATATGTCTATTTTTGTTTAGTGAGGTTAGGGTTGGCCGCCGCGCGGACGATTACAATCTCTGCACGCACTGTTCCCCAGGACGGGCTCAGGTTAACGATATTAATCGTAACGAATACGTCAACGGTAGGTTGACTTCTTTGTAGGACTCCCACCAAACCACTTGTCAGATCACGGGCAAAAATTGCCTGAGGTGTAGCGTTTCTTAGTTGTAGGACTTTCAAGAAACCTTCTGTTGCAGTCACTTTGGGTGTTTAACTGCGAATTTTTTGGGGGAATTTTAGTGCATTGCAGTTGCCGATCACACAAGGTACCAGAAACACGATCGAATTCTTATTTATTACTTTCTTGAATTGTCGACCGAAATTCTGAAAGTTGTTGCTCCACAAGACCCAAATCTTAGGATTTTAGCACTTCAGAATATCCTGACGTATACAGGGTGTTTTTCTTCGAATGTGCCATACTTCTGGAGCGTGTAGGGGGCACCTAGGGGAGTATTTTCATACGGGACACTTGAGGTCGGAAATCAAAATTACGGCCGCTGCGACAAAAATTCAGGCGCGGCTCCAGGATTTGGCCAAGGGAGGGGTAATTTCCTCGAAAGCTGGGGGGGGGGGGGGGGGGGGGGGGGGGGTAGAGTAATACAACATTTTTTTAAATATGAAAGATCCAAATTTGATTTGACGAGGTGTGCAATTACAAGGGGGACATTTTAAAAACTCACAAAATGTGAGACACACCTATTTACATTTACATTTTTAAGAAAAATCATTCTGCGAAAGACTGTCTAATTTTGTGAGTAACATCTCTACATTCCATTCAAAGCGATTAAAAGCCGACGGCGTGGCGGGGCTGAAGATGTTTCACCGCGAAAAATCATTGCATGTGATATCTAGGGTGATACGGAGGGGTGGCCGGCGCAGGGGGGGGGGGGGGGGGGGTAGTTACCCCCATAGCCGCTCCCCCCCCCCCCCCCACTCGGAGCCGTGCCTGCAAAAATTCAAGTTACGGAGGGAGCGCCGACAAGTAGGCAACCCACCCGGCTGGCGAATACCGAGCAGCGCGTCATGGTGTAGCGCAGCGAGCGGCTTCGTGTCAAGTGGCCCGGTGAGTGGCAGCGGCCGACGTAACAGCTGCATCCGCTTTCGTTGGCTCGGCTGTCTCCGGCAAACAATAATAACTTAAGTGTTGATTGACAATGGCCAATTTTCAAATGCGGAGTATGCGCTCCCTCCGTAACTTGAATTTTTGTTGCAGCGGCTGAAGTAACCCAAGGTTTAGCAATCAGTGTTTATTTATACAGAACTATCTATGGTGAACCATCACAAAACGGCGGTCTCGACGAGAGTGGGCTCGGGCTCCGGCCGCGCCGCTGCTCGCTCGCTCCCGGCTTCTCGTTCCGTCCACCGCTGCTCCGAGCACTGCTGTTGCTCCCGAGCGCTGCTGGGAGGTGGGGGAGACTCCGTGCGTGGGGTCTTGCCTGCGACGCGGGGTAGCGCCTCTCTACTACAGCGGCCGTAATTTTGATTTCCGACCCCTAGTGTCCCATATCGAACTACTCCCCTAGGTGCCCCCTACACGCTCCAGAAGTATGGCACATTCGAAAAACCACCCTGTATTTGTGATGCAGACAGCACTCGCTTCGCTCGAGCTCTTAATTTCTCGTAGTTTACACAAAACTTTAATATACTAGGGACCTAGTACGTTACTTGTTACTGGTCCAAGCACTATCAAATTTTAGAATTTTTCCAAGGACAAGTAGGTCTCCGGACCATACTCACTAATATAATGTTTAAATTTTGCGGTAAATGCCTGCAAGGTATAATTTACATCGCTTTATAGGAACACCGGTGTAGATGAGAGCAAGTACTGCTACCACAAGTAGCAATACGATCAGTATCTTCTACGATCTCGACGTCACTGATCGCACGATCTCAGATAACAATTTACTGATGCATTTCGCGCACCTTACTGATGGTTCCTGCACTGATCTCACCTGTACGCACTGATGGTATCTGTACTGATCCCACTTGCACTGACACTATTCTACTGATCGTACTAGGTGCAGATGGTACTCTAAGCACTATTTATGGTTAATTTTATCTCAACTCAGGAGCTTCCAGAGACGTGTGAAATATCTTCTCGGAGGGTCAAAATCGAGTCCGATCCAAATCCGACGTCAGTTTCGCGATATATCGCCCACCGCTCTTGAGATGCCAGAAAAAAGTGGTCCGATTTTGATAAAATTGAAATGGCGCTAGTAAATGTGTGTGTTGATGTCAAATATCAAATTTCAGTCGAAAATTTTCAAAACTCTCAATTTGATAGTACGATAAGATATGTACGATCAGAACTAATACGAGCAGTTGCAGTACCATCTGTTCGACATCTACGATCAGAATTTACCATCGGTACTCTGTACCGACGGTACTCTTGCGATGATATTACCCACCATCGGTAAACCGCGAATACGGCCTATCCACCGTGCCTTGGGGGTGGCCCCAGATGAAGCCATCAGCCCATGGCTGCCTTCCAGGCCTTCGCGTACTTACGCTTCAGAAAATCGGACTAACAATAATCAGTGTCGTGCTTCTCTGCCATATAATCATGTGCAGAGATCATTTATTAATTCACCACACGATGTATCTTACAACAGAATAGGGTAGTCCCAATTTGCCACACTTCTTTCCCTTGAAACGCTACCACGTAGGCAACCAAGCGACAGCGCGGGGAATCGACATCGACATCAGGCATCCTGTACCACGGGCCGGGTCATGGGCGGGAGCAAAGCCATGCGCAGCACCAATATTATTAGGCGGTGCTTTTAACCACCATATTGGAGATCGATTGCTTTTGAAGGCGTCTATATCGCCGTACAGGCAATATTTTTGCATAAAATGTGTGTACAGAAACGTATGGTTTAAAAGACGTTTTGGAGGCCAAGGATCAACATATCAAAAGATAGCGGTGACCTACATTCCTCACCGTAGTGGTATATGTACCTGTGGGACTTAAAATATTTCCCGGATCACCGGCGGGCATAGATATAGTGGCACCTCAGGTGCGCATCGTCTTCCAAGCGAGTCTCGTAATGGTAAGAGTAGAGTACAAGGACCGTAGGGCCAGGGACTGAGGTTCTGTACCCGTCGGACCCATTTTTAAAGCCAATCTTTTCTATTGTGGTATATGCACCACGAGCCATGCTTCACCAGCTCTCGTGAAGCTTTGCTGAAGCCTTCCTCATGCCAGATATTTCGACTGAGGAGTTTTCGTGGGACAAAGATTGTCTCACGTTATTAAGAGTGTATGGCCCAGCTTGAAATACCACACGGAAAAAAATGCCGTGGAAACTTTCTACTCTGGATTTAGGATTGCCACAGTGTCGAAATTCCATCTGGGATTTGGAACATTTTTCCGTATGGATTTTGAAAATTCTATCTGGGAAGTTCCTGTCTGGGATTCGAAAAACCTCCATATGGAAAATTTATGATGTATTAAAAACAACTGTCAGATAAGTGTTAGTTTGAGTGTTAAATGCATAAAACTTCAAAAATCACGTCGGATTTACTCTAGCACGCATATTTTAAAACAGACCTACTTGGAAAAATTGTACTTCAAAAATGGCTTCCCAGTGACTCGAAAAGTGTTTCTACCAATTTTGAGTCTGATCGGGAATAGAATTTTTTAATTTTTTTAAAAAAACCAAATGAATTTTCCACTGGAAGTAGTGGGTTTTCCAATCCCAGTATGAGTGCAGTCTGGAATTCAGAAGCGCAGAGCACGACATTCAATTGATTCACTTTTGGTGCATGAGCAGTATGTGTTTTTCCAGGTTCGCTTTCGGTATTTCGGTGCCATGAGATTGGATACGCTATCTTCTATCTTCAATAACGTTTTTAAGTACGTACAAGTACTACGGACCGGCTTCGGCAGCCACAAGTGGACGGCCGAATAAAAGATAAGACGAACGCAGAGTCTAGACTTTCCTCGCTACGCTTCGCCTCCCGCATGCGCAGCGGTAGCGTTCCAAATAGCTTCGTAGACACCATTCGGCGCAAGGCGTTGGCAAACGCTACTTGGACACCACGGTGATGCTAGCCGGTAGCTTTCCTACGGCGATCTCAGACGCTACCGCTGAAAGGACTGACTTCGAGGAATACCGCTCAACCGCTCGGATCAGAAATGTCACGTGACTCGGCGGCTCTCCGTGATTGGTCGAGTCCTGACCCCGCGAAGAGGAGTGGGAGGGGGCGCTCTGCGAAGCGAAATGGCTTGGGTTCAAATCCCGGCAAAGGTGCCGGGCGAAAGATCGTTTCCGTTAAATGATTCCGTTGACAATCGGCCTAAGAAAAGAAGAACCACAATAAACTACTTTTGGTTTACGATTTGTAACATTCTTTCAGTATCGCTTCCTCTGACACGATAATGAACCCTCAGGAGGTCTTCCGCCGTCCCGTCGCTAACCCCCGCCCGAGCGCGCGCTAGCGAACCTCCCACCAGCCAAACGTTTTGGCCAGGAGGCGTCGGGCAGCGCTACCTGAACGTCTCCCGTGCGCCCCGGGCAGCGTTTGAGGCGGCAATAACACGCTGGCCGACCTCTGTCGGAACGCTTCCCGCGGCCTTCTGCGGCACCCGCAGAACGCCAACTAAACCAATAGAGTAAGGCGTTCGCACGAACTGTCTGCACCTTCCCAATTCCGACTGGGAAGGCTATCTACATCAACATCTATGTTCACATTATCAGTTAAATGTGATGGATTGTAATCATGGTTGTTACTACAAGTCACTACACTTGAAATTGTAGGACTAAAAATCCAATAACCAAGATGATTTTGGAAAGTGTTCTTGTCATCATAAATTCTACTATAGTTCATCTGAGCACAATGGTGCTGATGATTTGACTTGATGTGCTCTATTAGCAGGTATGAGCTCCGAAGTGGTAGCAAACGTAAAAAGCACTTGAACCGCACATAGTAACTATGACAGTTTGTTAAAATGAAATGTAACATAAACCTTATATTAAGGCAACCATATAGAATAAACTGAACTTAAAAAGCAACACAAGATTAATACCCAATGCATGGCATTCAAAGTGGTGACAAAATTAGTAACACATGATGCTAGGACCACCTTCAATAACATACGAGTATTTTTGTATTATAAGCCACAAATGTTCTGCGTCTGGTGTACACTGGATGTCGAGAGTAAAGAAAATCTTGAAGCACAAGTCCAGAGCTATCTTCACATCCTTGCACTTATACATGAGACTATCTTCACATAGGTGTAAATTTTGACCTTGTCAATCTTTCTAGGGGCTGTGGGCCATCACAAGAGATATCGGAAACTGACATTTTTCATCATATGTGTCATGTTTGGAAAACCTTCCTGCCCTGATGTCAATTGGGATATTAAGATTGGAAATCATAGAATAAATCGTGCTAATAAAACAAAATATATCCGAATAATCCTAGATCAATATTTAGATGTGAATGAACCAGTCGCAACATTTTTGGCGAAAGTGAGATTATATATTATGCTTACTTTCATTCTCATATGGCCTAATGTGTTTTTTCTGTGGCACGGGAGAATGGAGCAGTAAAAAATTGTGTGACGATTGAATATTCTCAACTAAAGAGATGTATAGGGCAACTCGAATAATGCCACTGAATGCATTTATCAAATTTACCAATCATATCAATGAACATCGTACTAGTATTGAAATTATTCCTACACATATTCTGACTCATAGCAACATCCTCAATTATTCAACAATGAACGCCAACCTGATGAGACCAAAAATAACAAACTACTACCACTTAAGGTAGGTCTAAACTGCGTATATCTTCACTGTAAATGAAACAATGATAATCATCATAATTTAAACTATGATAGGTTTAACATTCGTTTAATATGATGATCATTACTTGCCGTGTCGATATGTCGATATATTAGCACATGTTAGTAACCCTGAAAAGGTGATGATTTTGCATTGAATGATGATCATTACTCTTTCATTTACAGTGTTAGGGCTGTTCACAGCTACAGAGAACTGAAAGAACTAATTATAAAAACAATATCACATCCAAACATAGACAAGGTAAAAGGCAAAGTAAAAAGTATTGTTACGTAGAGAAGACTTATTAAAGTCACCTATTCATACCATGGGCTACATAACCCTTTTCTTTGTTTACGTTCCTAGACACCATCTTTATACCGTGTCGCCCTCTGTTGGCTGGTGGCAAGACTAGCATTATAAGGTGCCGCCATCTAGCGGCTAGACGCATTGTTGATACGGCTAGACCCCCACCACCTTTCACTCCTCCTTCATCTTCTCTGGGCCTATAAAAGCAGGCACCGCTCACCGAGCAGTGCCATTCTGTGAGACGCTCTCTTGGAGTCAATACACAGCTAAACCCAAACTCCCCGACTACCTTATTCCGCCTCCTCTACTTAACACTGGTGGCAGCGGTTTAAATTCGGAAGGGAGGAAGGTTAGTCGTGGACGAAGAGAAGCAGTATCGCAGCGTCGCTTTGACGTTGAGGTTAGAATAGGCGAAGAGGTTCAGGGAAGGCCAGAGAGGTTAAGGGTTGTCAGGTACAACAGTGCTACGGATTTCGGACTTTGCGGCCGTTGGGTATAACAGTGCTACATCTGGGTTCTGATGCCGTTTGAGTTCTAAAGTGCGACGATAACCTTTGTGTTTCGACGCCATAGTTCCAGACGTGCTACAGTTCTACGTTGAAGCCATTGAACTTAGCGTGCGACATAGTCCATGGCCGAAGCCATTGTATGGTAGTTTAGTTCAGAGGATTAAGAGGGAGGTTTTTGGATAGAGATAGTCAGTTAGTATAGATAAGATAGGAATAGTTAGGTTAAGTTTCCACTTTCACGATACGTCTGGATTCGGTGTCTGTCGGCAGTGTGGGAATGCACCAGGTCCGTAGAACGTGAAGCCATTGTAACAGTGCAGCAGGAAACTGCAGCCGTCGCAATGGTGCATACGGGTTCTACGAAGCGGGTATTCCTGTAGTGAGCGGCAGGTGCTGGTTCAGGCAGTGTGAAAGTTTGCTGTGGGTAAAAGAAAGAGGATTAAGATAGTTTAGAAAAATTAATGACAAAACGACAAGTTGTGCTGAAGTGGTCTACTAAAGCCAACTTGTACAAATTAGTGTTCAACTGGTCCAAGTGCGCGAAACATTTGATTCTTTCTGTTGCTAGTGCTAGTCCTAGAAGTAAAAGTAAATAAGTTAATAGTTCACTCGTTGTTTGTTGAGTTTTAAATAATTTGTTCATTGTTCAGTTATATCCTAGTTCAGTAAGCTCAAGTTTAAATAGTTTGTTTCATTGTTGTTTTATTAATTTCCTAGTAGTAAGTTTAGTTTCAAGTAGTTCTTTAAGTTTAATGGATAGCAGAAGGGTCATCCCTTTAGCTCATCCACTGTTCCCTTATATTAGGGTAACTTTGCCTCCATCTGATGAAAATTGGGACGAGGAAAGCCAGATTCCGTTGGCTCATCCTCTGTACCCGTATACCAAGCCTTTGTTACCTCTTTGCGAGGAACACTGGGAAACTGAGAGCGTAGACTCTGGGATTTCAGAAAGGTCCGGTTCAGCCAGTCCGGATACCTGCACAGAGGAGGAAGAATCAGTTAGTTCCGCATTTGACACCAGGGAAGTTTGGACTTTCGATTCCAACGACAACTTGGTGGTTACCAAGCACTCTACAAGGAGAGACGAGGTTCGCGTGCCGATTCCGGAACCGGATCCCGAATTGGATCCGACCGTGACATATTTAGTACCGTACCCAGGGGCTCCGAAGGAACATTGGCGCACATATCAACAGGCTAGGGAGGAAGGCACAAATCCTCAGCTGCGTTTCAAGCGCAAAACACTCATACCACACAGTTCACAGCGTTGGTGGTAAGGCACTGAAATGGACGAACAAGAGCAAGTAGTAGAAATTCCCGAGCAGCAGCCGGCACCCGGACCAGCGCAGCAGCGCGGTGCACCAAGGGGGAGGCCCAGGGGCAGAGGTCGCGGTCGTGGCCGTTGGGGGCGGCGCAGGGCTGGCGCTCAGGATGACAGGGCAGGACGATACGTTAGGATACAAGAACCGGGTCACGATTATAGTGCTAGCGGTACACAGCCAGATGCAGCAAAATACCGCAAATCGTGTTACAAGTGTGAAACTTGGCATGCTTGTTCCTTAAGGTATTTAGAAAGATTTGATCCGCTTTCCTTTTTGATTTTGGCATTATGGTTCAATTTTTGAACGTTTTTAACAAAATGGCGGCCAAAATTCGAAATATCTCCATATGTGCCCATATATACGATGTGAGTGTCGTTTCCGTATGATTTGAGGGCGCTCCGTCCATTGGCAAGGTCCCCCCACCCCTCCGGCACCACGTTGTGCCCCAAATCCGCAATATTTTCAAAAATGGCAAAAATGTCGGCGTATTTTGCGTACTTAGTTATTTACCGCTACGGAGGCGTGTTTGGTGTCGTTTCGTAGTAAATTGGGGTCACTGAATCCATTTCTGAACTTAAAAAATTGTTTTGACGACATTGAACGGGTGAACGGGTACCAGAAGATGTTCAATTTCGGTTCAAACTTTCCGTAAACGCGTGCTGGGTGTCGTTTCCTAGTAATTCGAGGTCACTGAATCCATTTCTGATCTTAAAAAATTGTTGCGACCACATTGAACGGGTGATCGGGTACCAGAAGATGTTCAATTTCGGTTCAAACCTTTCCTGCGGTTGTAGAGGTGTCTGATCGCGATGTCAAGCCCGTGTGAAATGTTTGAGATCATTTAATGGTCGAACAGCTAAACGAAATGTTTTTGGTTCAATTTTGGTCCTAATAATAGTGTGACTATAATTTTGAGGACTTCGGAATAATAAGCGAATTTCCTTTACTGACCAACGAAGGTTTCAGTGACTCACTTTCGTGTTTTTAATATAAAATATTCATCATAACTGAATGTTAAAAATACAAGCCACAAAGAAACGTGTATATTATGAAACCTGAACATAGTATTAAAAAAATGTACTGTAAAACAAAACAATTCCGCCTCACATAAAATGTACATATGTAGTACACAACTTACATATATAGATAAGGGAACTTGAAAGTACACATTTTATTGTGTAAATTAAAAAAAAAAAAACACAGGTGAAATAATACATGTCCAATTGGAAACTGTCTATAACATGCATGTGCAAGCAGGGTCATCTGGATTCTCATGGCTGTTTTCAGTACTGAGGCTGGAAAGAGGTAAGTGAAAGATGGTAAGTATGAACATGGAGTTGCGTGTCATTATTGAACTCATGTTATTACCTTTTGTTTGAACAGTCTCCTTTCCATTTTTTGCAGGCTTTACAGCAGACAAATCCGTACTTCCTGCAAATGCACCTCTTTGTGCTGCAGTCTCAAGCACATCCGCACCAGTCTAGTTCACGACAGTCGTTCCAAATGTCTGGGAGTGACCACCAGAATGGCTCTACCTTGCCATTTTTACAACTCCAGCCCCAGCTTTTGATGCAAGGTGGTTTGGTGTCTACTTTATCGCAGGTGCCCCAGATATGGCCGGCTTGGTAAGCAGCTCTCTTGATATGTTCTACAAGGGCAGCTTTGGTTGGTGGTATCATGGTCAGTGACCGATCGCCACTGCAGAACAGGTTTTCCCTGGCCTTATCAATATCGACACAAGAGTTGTCTCCCCTGTACAATCTAATTGTGTACTTTTCTAGGGCGTCTACCACTTCAAAGTCTAAATTGATTTGTAACCTGCTTAGTTCAACAAGCTTTTGTGAATAAGTCTCTGGTATGATTTGCCCACGCATTTCACGCTCTGGGTTTCCCCACGGATGACATATATGACACCGAGTCACATCCGCTAAAACTGTGGAAAACCATCAGAGCTTCTGCCTTTCGATGACCTGTAAACGGGGAAGTCGACAAGAGATGTGAGCATCACTCAAAAAAGATAAGGAGATGTAAAATTTAGAGAATGTATAGGTCATCATATTACCGAGTTTTTCACTAATAAGATGTGCAGGAATGAAAAGTTGTTTCGATTGTAAACCAAATCTAAACTAAAGTTCATTCAGACCTTTTTGCTTCAGAGACGGGCAGCAGGAAATTACAAAAACACGAACATCGGTATCTGAACAGCAGACAAGACCTTTTTTTGCACCATTGTCTACCATGTAACGGACGTGCAAGATAATCCTTCCGTCGGCTTTCTTCCTGGTGAGCACAGCTTGCCCCAGGTAAAGCAGTGCCAGAACGCTTAGAAGAAGCAAATTCCTCACCAATGTTAGTCACAAATAAAAGGCCTTGGAAGGATGAGACTAGCCTTTCCGTTAAAACTCGAAGAGCTCTGTCTGGTTGAGAGAATTGTGCGCCGACATCACCACAGTTACTTCCAATGCGACGGGCTGCGCCGCAGCTCGCTCGCACTCGCCGCTGCCTTTCACGTGCATTTGCAGGCTCTTTTGGTCTCATTTACAGCACCGAAGGAATACATAACCCGACCAGAAGTGGCCGAAAACAGATTATGCGCTCAGAATCACGTTCTAAAACCTCTAAAACCGCGTTAAAGGTTCCCAGCACGCATTTACGGAAAGTTTAAACCGAAATTGAACATATTTTGGTTCCCGATCACCTATTCAATGTCGTCGTAACAATTTTTGAAGTTTAGCAATGGATTCAGTGACCTCAAATTACGAGGAAACGACACCCAGCACGCGTTTACGGAAAGTTTGAACCGAAATTGAACATCTTCTGGTACCTGTTCACCCGTTCAATGTCGCCAAAACATTTTTTTAAGTTCAGAAATTGATTCAGTGACCCCACTTTACTACGAAACGACACCAAACACGCCTCTGTAGCAGTAAATAACAAAGTACGCAAAATACGCCGCCATTTTTGCCATTTTTGAAAATATTGCGGATTTGGGGCACAACGTGGTGCCGGAGGGGTGGGGGGACCTTGCCAATGGACGGAGCGCCCTCAAATCATACGGAAACGACACTCACAACGTATATACAGGCACATATGGAGATATTTCCAATTTTGGCCGCCATTTTGTTAAAAAATGTTCAAAAATTGAACCCCTATGCCAAAATCAAAAAGGAAAGCGGGTCAAATCTTTCTAAATACCCTAAGGAACAAGAATGCCAAGTTTCACACTTGTAACACGATTTGCGGTATGTTTTGGTGTACCGCCAGGACTATTACGGAGACGACACAGAGGGAGAGGCGGACACGGAAGGGACCGAAACCGCCTATGAAACAGATGATGAACATGACTATGACGAGAGGGACAGAGAAAGGGGGAGAAGGAATAGAGATAGGAGGAGAAGAGACTATGACAGATATGATCATCGTGAGGGGGAAAGAAGGTACAGGGAAGGCAGAAGGCATGGGGAGGAAAGACAGGAAGTACAGCTCCTAATACCGTTTTTGCAGAATATGTTACAAAATATGATGCCAGAGCAGAGGCAGGGAGCTGCAGGAGTAGGGCAGGGCCAGGAAGTTCCTGTTGTCCAGGGGCCGCAGTTACAGAATGGGCCGGTAGGGGAAGTGCTACGACAGGCAGCACAGCAGGGACAGGCCGATGCTCAGCAGCCGGGCCAAGTACAGGGTCAGGTTGTAATCCCAAGCGTAACACAGTCACAACCTAGCACAAGCCAAGGGTTAGGACAGATAACAGCAAGTCAGGATACCATGCTTAAGGTAGTAGCTAAGAATAAGTTTCAACTTAATAAGTATGATGGGGACACTGATTATGCGATTTACCAACTACAGTTTAAGGAAGTAGCCACCGCAAATGGGTGGAACGAACAGGAAAGGAAAACCGCTCTGTTACAAGCACTATCGGGACACGCTACAGAAGTCATAGCTACACTGCACCATCAAGGGAAGCCAATTACTTTTGATAACTTGGAGGAGGTTCTGTTGAGACAGTACAGTAAGCAGCCCATGTTTTGGGAACGAAAACAGGAGTTTGACAGTCTGGTACAAGCACCAGGCCAAACATTGAGGGAGTTCGCTCGTTTGGTAGAAAGGAAAGGTAGGGCGTGCTATCGAAATGCACCAGAAAAGGACATTCAGGAGTCACTTGTGGAACGGTTCTGCAAGGGCACTACTGACAAGCAGCATGCCAGGACTCTGCCGTTTGGGGCATCCAGTACGCTGGATGAGGCTGTACATACCTTAAGTAAAGCCAAAGCAATTCTAGGGGAGGAGCCACCGGCTAAGAAAGCCAGGCTAGTTAAAGTGGAGGATCAGCTCTCAACATCTAGTACAGGGATTGATATAGAAGGGCCGGAGGCTAGTGTAAATATGGTTTTCCCCTCAGGAAGTAACCCAGGGTTTTCGGGTAACCAAGCTAGTGCGCAGGGCAGTAATGACACGGGGACCAATACCGAAGGAAATAGGGGCCGAGGTAGGGGCCGTGGTCGGGGAAGACCAAGGGGAAGTAGAGGAGTAGACAGAGGAGGAGGAAGAGGAGGAAATACCGGAAACACAGGAAACACGGGAGGAAGTAGTTTCACATGTAATTTCTGTGGGAAACCGGGACACATGGAGAGGGACTGTTGGAGCAAGCAAGGAAATAGCAGTGGAGGAAGCAATTTCCAGGAAGCTTGTTTCAACTGTGGTAAACCGGGACACAGAGCAAGGGACTGCTGGTGCCCACCAAGCAATAACCGCAACAGAGGGACAAAAAACACAAACTTTTCAAGTTGCAAACATCGCAAAAATGGAGAAAAAATCACAAGAGAAAGAAGTGCAGGGCACGCAAAAGAAGCGAGTCTTCCGGGCTGACAGAAAGATCAAAATTACAGTATCAATAGATGATGAGGATGATGTTTTAATTTACCGCCACACTTGCCAGTCAGATGAGTGCACGATAGGCATTAAGGGATTTTTAGTGTGTTGTGGAGGAGCATTTGCACTTCACGCTGGGTCACCACTAAGCTTTCCTCCTGAGAAGGCAAAGGTTAAGATAAGTGATGACACCTTGGTCATTCCTGCTCTTTTCCTACAAGATCCCGTAGCCGCGGCTCCAAGCACTTCATCAGAGAAGATTCCTAAAGAAAAAGGAGTGATACTTAAGGAGAATTGAGATTTGAATTGATAAATAAAAAAATTCTTTGCATAGAACAATCTTTGTAATGAAAAAAAAAAAAAAAAACTTACGTTGAAGTGTTGAGGAGAATTGGGGACGGTCACTGCAAAGGCCAGCACATGCACCATGAAAGCCCTTTGGACTTCGGGGATGGCGGCTATGGGCGCAGGTAGCGGCCCAGGGTTGATAGGGTTGACAGCTGGTGCAGGCACGTCCGCCCCGACGGGCTCCACCCTGATTCTGTTCAGCGCTTGAGCGGCGGGCACGGGCAGCCTTAATAGGGGATTGCGTCGCGGCATCCGTCGCACATGGCCCGGGGGGACAAGACCCCGAAGCCTGCCTCTCAGCACAGGGGGATGGCGACCGGCGTTCAAGATGCGCCGGGCGATCTCCGCGCGAATATTCCGGCGCAGGCCGGGTTCATTGCGACGGGGCTGAGGGGCGGGTTCCTCCGCGTCCGCGAGGGCGACGACAGCACACTTTTTGTCAGACATGTTCTAGAGAGAGGGACGGAGGATACTAAAAGTTTTCCCACTAGTGGAGCCGGAAAGAGGAAACGACCGTCGGGTGTCTACGCTCGAGCTAGGCCGAACGGACGGGTAGCAGACGGACAGACAGGGGTAGGTCCTAAAGTCGAAAGGACCCCGTAGACAGAACCGATTTTGGATTTTAAAAGAGAAATGGGCAGGCCAAAAGTTAAACTAAATTGGCTGAACGGAGTGCGAAAATGTTACGTAATTTCTGGAGACTTAAACGCAGTATACGGGAGTTCCCCGACGGGAAACGGATATGACCACGGTAGTCAGTTGAGTGTTTGCTAATAAAGTTTCGTGTACACATAAGTTTCTCATACTGAAGGTGTCGAATATGGAGCCAGAAATTCAAAATGCTCGCTGCAAACGGGGAATTTAGCGTTTGGGCGTTAAAAACAAGCAGGAGTGCTAGAATTCTGGCGAAATAGCTCGATAAAGTTTAGCGACAAGCGTTGGAAGTTCTTTCAAAGAGACAAACAACCATAAAATTGACGAGGGGTAGCAAATGAGAGTTTTGACATGCTGGTACAAAAAGGGTGATCAGGGATAAGTAGCGTTGCCACCCTTAGCAACGGCTACTCTTGGTCGCATCCTGACTAGCGAAGTTGGCGACATAGTGTTATTGCGACGGCAATGTCACCCTGGTTGCCCACAATGGTATCAGTTTCGATCATCCAATGCGAAACGAATCCGCTTCGGGAGGCGCATCAACAATACTGAATGCAAAATTCGAAAGTGCACCAACTACATAACAACAAAGTGGACCTGTGGACTTTCACCACGGGGTCACAAGGCCGAGTTCACCGGGACCAGCCGGGAATCGAACTAAGGAACCCGGTCTCCCCGAGTTGTCACTGGACCAATTACTCCGTGGACAGCTGCCCGAGATACAATTCGTCGACCAGACTATACAAAGGCATCAGAACATCGACGCTGGCAACGCACAGTGGCGGATCTGGGTCTTCGTCGAGGGGGGGCAAATATTGCGGGCTGCCTAC
Organism: Odontothrips loti; assembly: GCA_038380765.1. Taxonomy (NCBI): domain Eukaryota; kingdom Metazoa; phylum Arthropoda; class Insecta; order Thysanoptera; family Thripidae; genus Odontothrips; species Odontothrips loti. Next base: position 2,987,031 of record CM076247.1, on the reverse strand, counting down.
TTTCAGGGGCACCCAGAGCAAAAATGCGCGTTTTGTTCTCTGATGATTATGGAGGTTTTTAAAGCGGAAAGCGAAATTACAGGAAATAATGATACACATAACAGTATAAAGTACGTAGGGACACGGACACAACAACTTGGGCAAAAGGACGGCTGGGCGGTGGGCGGCGTCGACAGGTTGAAGCTTGCCGCTGGCGACGCGACACGCGCTCGCCCCTTCGCAGGCGGCAACGGCAGAAGAAAGGGGAGAGGGGTTCGTGCGACGTGCGATACGCTGTGCTCGAGCGACAGACGCCCGAGGGCGAGACAGTGAGTCGGAGACGACGCAACGCGCCACGCAACAATAACAATCCGCGTTCGCCTGTGCCTGTCGGTGGTTTGGTGTCTGGGGTAACGCCGGTGTAGGCCTAGGCTTCTTTGTTTTAAGATTTTCGTTCTTATAACGTTTTGTTTTTTCATATCACTTTTCTTCCTTCTTTCCCACCTTTTCCATTTTCTCTCCTTCCCCTTCCTTTCTTCCTTTTTCCCTAACCCTCCCTGTTCCCAATATTTTGAAGTTCGGCTGAGCCCGAGTGGGGGCAAATTCCCCGTTGCCCCCCCCCCCCCCCCCTCAAATCCGCGCCTGGAACGCACACACAGCAGAGTAGCAGACGACACACAGTCAACTCTACGGAGATGGAGTCTTTTCATTTTGGAGGAGAGGAAAGCGATATAAGTTAAGTAGCGTCGATGATTGAAAAACTTTTCGGTAAAAACTTTTAGCTAGTTTCAAAGGTGCCTTAGAATAATTTAGTGTGTAAGTTAGTTTGTAAGCAAATAGGTCAGAATAGTGGGTGATAGGTCAGCATGGCACCAAGGTGTAGGCATCATAACCTGGAAACAGGTTAAGTAAATGTATGTAAACAAAATACTGTGCAGACATGTTTGTGTTTCAGTGCAGGGGAATGGCAGTAAATCTTTCTTGCATCACAGCAGGATTGCATCGTTTCTTCGAGAGCTTCGAAATCAACGCAAGACATCTTTAACACTAATTCCCAATTTGAGTGAATCTATGAGAGTGACTTCTGCGGCGAAGTAGCATAGGCAACCTTCGACTGTAGGAGAGTTAGTCATGTGAAAAGTGTGTTACTGGCCATAACACGCGCGTCGTATAGATTTCAACTCAGCACACAGTGTGTCAAGGATTCAGTCAACTTCTTTATGTTTATTTTTGTTTGAACATGGAAGCTTTGGGGTTTGGGATTGGACACCCTAAACCAGCACGTAGTCGTGTCAAAGTGGAAATGGGATTATTTCAGGATCATTGAATATGATTTAGCAAATGTTAGTCAGAATTTTAATAGAGATCGGTTTGATTTGTTGTAACGCGTTACTGAAATGGAATCAGAATTTAAAATGAAGTGTAAGATTTTCAAATTGTAAGGGTCTTAAAAGGAGATGAAGGAGTTTAAAAAGAAGGGAGTGGTGTTACGTAGAGAAGACTTATTAAAGTCACCTATTCATACCATGGGCTACATAACCCTTTTCTTTGTTTACGTTCCTAGACACCATCTTTATACCGTGTCGCCCTCTGTTGGCTGGTGGCAAGACTAGCATTATAAGGTGCCGCCATCTAGCGGCTAGACGCATTGTTGATACGGCTAGACCCCCACCACCTTTCACTCCTCCTTCATCTTCTCTGGGCCTATAAAAGCAGGCACCGCTCACCGAGCAGTGCCATTCTGTGAGACGCTCTCTTGGAGTCAATACACAGCTAAACCCAAACTCCCCGACTACCTTATTCCGCCTCCTCTACTTAACAGTATCTTCCTCATCAATTTATTACTGATAATTAAATAACTTATCCAACGAATCTATTTGCAGGAGTCGCTCCCGTCAGCCATAACTTTTTTCACCCATAACCCTGACACTCATAATAAAACCTCATATATAACAGATTTAATTTTTAATTTAATTATTTAATTAGTTATTGTTAAAACTATTTTTCTGTTACTCATACTCTGCGGACACTCATAATTATTTGGCACGTATAATTCCTGACACCCATAATTTCTGACACCCATAATTCCACTCGGATATAATTTCGAATCGCGCGCGTAGAGTCTGCGTCTCGGTCTAGCGGGAGCGCAGGGAAAGAGGGGAGGGGCGTTGCGTGGAGGAGAGGGGAGGCGGCTTAGCATCTCAGCTGTCAGTCCACGTCTCGAACATGGAGGCAACGCAGGTGCCGGGTCGCAAGGGGCGTGGTGTCGTGTACACCACAGGGGACGGATTCTTCTTCGGCAAAAATAGCCAAAAGAAAGGAGTCGTCTACCTGAAGTGCACAGAGTGCACTGTGAGAGCCGCGCTAAAAGGGGGGAAAATCTTCATCTCGAACCCGGAGCACCTCCACAGTCACCCGCCGGCTGTTGATGACGACGAGGTGCTGAAGTTGAAGGAACGATTGAAAGCGGCGGCTAAAGAAAGTACGGCTTCGATCAAGGAAGTCTTCACTACAATAATTACTGAGTAAGTACGGCATCCGCGGTTTTTACTTTGTGTACTATGTTGGGGTTGGTTGTTCTAGCAGTGTCTGGTGTACACCTACCTTGGCCTGTCAACAAGTACTACGTTATTGTGAGAACTTGATAACTCAGTACTTGTCAACACGTCAAACAGGCCCAGATAGGTGTACACCAGACACGGCTAGAGCCACCATAACACAGTACTTGTTGACGATCTGTTTGATTGTCAGGTATGACGTGAACCTGCAGTCGAAGGTTAGCTTTGAGTCGGTGGCGACGGCCATGTATGCCGCCAGGGCGTCCAAGTTCCCTGATACGCCTCACACACTCGCCGACCTCCACAAGGCACTCACATATGACTCTGACTTTGTTCGCGACAACGCGATGAATGCAGACGGGGAGTTATTGTGCCGGGGCATTGCTGGACCGGCTGGTCACCAGTCAGTCATCTTTGCGTCCAAGGCGATGCTGAATATTCTGCTGGCCGCTGCTTGGGTCTTCATTGACGGGACGTTCTCTGCGAGACCAGACAACCCTCCGTCCCGGCAGCTCCTTGTAATTTCGGCTCTTCACCTTGGTTGTGTACGTTAGGTTAGGAGTGATGTTATTCTTGTTTTATTATTTACTGACACATTACCTTTTTGCCTTTGCCTAGCTCTTCCCGGTGGCGTATGTTCTGATGGACTCGAAGGACGCCATAGCTTACCGCCACCTCTTCGACTTCTTGAAGGAACTTCTGCCTGGACTGAACCCCAAGAATATTGTAACAGACTTCGAAGCGGCACTGGTAGGACCAATAGCGGATGTGTTTCCTGTCACGCGTCATCAAGGATGTTGGTTCCATTTCTGCCAGGTACTGATAATGTTGATGATGTTGTTCAGACGATACTTAAAAGTCTTAAACAGCGTTTTTGCTTTTGCAGGCACTGAGCAGGAAAATCCGGAGCATGGGACTGTTACAGTATGTTCGGGAGAAAAGCCACGCAGCTCAGATCCTTCGCATGTGCTATGTGTTGCCGCTGCTTCCATGGATGCGCATGCTGGAAGGTCTGAATGCCATTGAGTCAATTGCACGCCTCAATAATGTTACACAAATGTTACCATTTCTTTGCTATATTCGAGGTACGTACTGCGGTTTCTACTTCCTGCTCTAATGTAGTGTCGGCTACGTCGGGCTGCACTAGAATGCTCTAATGATTTTACAGAAACGTGGCTTGGGCGTATTGGAGCAAAAATTTTGTCGGTCTACAATTCAGTTCACCGCACAAACAATTTCTCAGAATCGAACCACAAGAGGTTCCAGGATAAAGTCAAGGTCAAGCGCCCGGGAATTTGGGGTTTTATCAGTGAGTACTTCTCTTCGCTTCTTTCCAGAAAGCCTGCAGTATTACAGTTATCCCATCTATTTCCAGGGCACATCTTGGCTGAGTTCGCGGACGCCTTTGCGGACCTATTACGTGTGCGTGAAAATAGGCGTCTTCATCGCGTCAAGAAGGCGAAGTGGGTTCGTCAGGACGCAAGGATAACTTCTGCCCTAAAGCAACTGGAGAGTGGGGAGAGGACTCTCGTGGAGTTCTTGCTGCAAGCCCAGAACTCCACAAAGGCCCTCCAGGATCACCAGTTCCATGTCGTCAGCTCCTTGGAGGATGATTCTATCGAGGAATTAGAGTACCCTGCCCCACTTCCTCTCGTCGAGTATGATCCTGACGACGGTGAGTCCCCAGACGGTGACATGTCATTTTTCGGCACATGATGTTCTTACTCGTTGGTTTTCTTCTCATGCAGATCCATTCGTTGTTAATGCTGTGGCCGCAGAGCAGAATGAGGACCAGCAGGATCCTTCTCAGGCTCAGCCTGCATCACCGCCTCCATCACAGTCTGCATCTCAGCCCTTGCTGTTGCCCCCTGTGAACGCGGACTTCACCCTGGGTGTGCTACAGCTGCAGCCGCCCACAATAGGGGATTCCGCCGCAGATTCCGTAGAGCAGCTCACAATAGGGGATTCCGCCGCAGATTCCGTAGAGCAGCTCACAATAGGGGATTCCGCCGCAGATTCCGTAGAGCAGCCCACAGTAGGGGATTCCGCAGCAGATCCCGTAGATCCTGTTGAGCGAAGCCCACCCTCCCGAGAGGCAGGGGAGGAGCCGGGCACAGAGAAACCACTGCATGATTTGCCTAGATGCTCCTCGGACCCATGCCGCCGCACCTTGCGGGCACAAAATTTTTTGTGCTGAGTGTGCGGACCGAGTGTCGGAGGAGTTGGCATCAAACAGCTGTCCAGTGTGTCGGAAGGACATTATTATGATTATCCCCATTTTCGATTAGCCCTTTTATATCAATTTTTTTATAATTTTTTATAATATTTGTATTTCATATTTGTTATATTAATAAATAAACACACGGCACGGACCGTCGTGGGCTTCATGAAGGAGGGCGAGAGTGTTGCAAACGCTGCGCGAACAGCTTATCGCTGGTTCAGCGAGGAGGATCCTGTGAAGAATGCGTGGTAGGTGCGAGACTCAAGCTCGATGGGAGAATGTCAAGGGGTCTTGAAGCCACAATTTGAAGTGCTGACGTAGGCAAGCTGGAGCCGCCGATGATCAGGCTTCTGATCATACAATTTTGATGAGCAGTGTAGTCAGTGCTCGAACAAAGTTGGTCAGCCAAAGTGGTGTAAACCTGATTTCAGATTAATTTTCGCGCACCTCTGAAGGCTAGGAACTTCTTGAGAGCATTTAATCCATGACATTTTACCTTACGAGTCGTGCGAAAATCGCCACTAAAAGGTCAAAATCGAGTCTCATCCAAATCTGTAGTCAGATTTAAGCTAGCGCGCACTGTTCTCGAGATGAACAGCTTAACATTAAATGAAAACTGTCAGGATATCCTGATAGCATTTTCTCTGAAAGCAGAAATCAGAGTAGTTATCAGAGATCGGAAAAGCTTTCAGGCAATCACCACCGCCAACGCTTCCCCGCGGGCGCCCACGCCTTGCGGAGGACAGACAGAAGGCCGACCTGTTATCAGCGCTTGGCAGGGCGCTGTCGGTGTACTCCAATGAAGAACTTAATGAGGCCCCATTGCGCCGCGCCTCTCGGCCTTTCGTGGATGTGGCACGGACCGTCGTGGGCTTCATGAAGGAGGGCGAGAGTGTTGCAAACGCTGCGCGAACAGCTTATCGCTGGTTCAGCGAGGAGGATCCTGTGAAGAATGCGTGGTAGGTGCGAGACACAAGCTCGATGGGAGAATGTCAAGGGGTCTTGAAGCCACAATTTGAAGTGCTGACGTAGGCAAGCTGGAGCCGCCGATGATCAGGCTTCTGATCATACAATTTTGATGAGCAGTGTTGTCAGTGCTCGAACAAAGTTGGGCAGCCAAAGTGGTGTAAACCTGATTTCAGATTAATTTTCGCGCACCTCTGATGGCTAGGAACTTTTTGAGAGCATTTAATCCATGACATTTTACCTTACGAGTCGTGCGAAAATCGCCACTAAAAGGTCAAAATCGAGTCTCATCCAAATCTGTAGTCAGATTTAAGCTAGCGCGCACTGTTCTCGAGATGAACAGCTTAACATTAAATGAAAGCTGTCAGGATATCCTGATAGCATTTTCTCTGAAAGCAGAAATCAGAGTAGTTATCAGAGATCGGAAAAGCTTTCAGGCAATCACCACCGCCAACGCTTCCCCGCGGGCGCCCACGCCTTGCGGAGGACAGACAGAAGGCCGACCTGTTATCAGCGCTTGGCAGGGCGCTGTCGGTGTACTCCAATGAAGAACTTAATGAGGCCCCATTGCGCCGCGCCTCTGGGCCTTTCGTGGATGTGGCACGGACCGTCGTGGGCTTCATGAAGGAGGGCGAGAGTGTTGCAAACGCTGCGCGAACAGCTTATCGCTGGTTCAGCGAGGAGGATCCTGTGAAGAATGCGTGGTAGGTGCGAGACTCAAGCTCGATGGGAGAATGTCAAGGGGTCTTGAAGCCACAATTTGAAGTGCTGACGTAGGCAAGCTGGAGCCGCCGAGGCTTCTGATCATACAATTTTGATGAGCAGTGTTGTCAGTGCTCGAACAAAGTTGGGCAGCCAAAGTGGTGTGAACCTGATTTCAGATTAATTTTCGCGCACCTCTGATGGCTAGGAACTTTTTGAGAGCATTTAATCCATGACATTTTACCTTACGAGTCGTGCGAAAATCGCCACTAAAAGGTCAAAATCGAGTCTCATCCAAATCTGTAGTCAGATTTAAGCTAGCGCGCACTGTTCTCGAGATGAACAGCTTAACATTAAATGAAAACTGTCAGGATATCCTGATAGCATTTTCTCTGAAAGCAGAAATCAGAGTAGTTATCAGAGATCGGAAAAGCTTTCAGGCAATCACCACCGCCAACGCTTCCCCGCGGGCGCCCACGCCTTGCGGAGGACAGACAGAAGGCCGACCTGTTATCAGCGCTTGGCAGGGCGCTGTCGGTGTACTCCAATGAAGAACTTAATGAGGCCCCATTGCGCCGCGCCTCTGGGCCTTTCGTGGATGTGGCACAGACCGTCGTGGGCTTCATGAAGGAGGGCGAGAGTGTTGCAAACGCTGCGCGAACAGCTTATCGCTGGTTCAGCGAGGAGGATCCTGTGAAGAATGCGTGGTAGGTGCGAGACACAAGCTCGATGGGAGAATGTCAAGGGGTCTTGAAGCCACAATTTGAAGTGCTGACGTAGGCAAGCTGGAGCCGCCGAGGCTTCTGATCATACAATTTTGATGAGCAGTGTTGTCAGTGCTCGAACAAAGTTGGGCAGCCAAAGTGGTGTGAACCTGATTTCAGATTAATTTTCGCGCACCTCTGATGGCTAGGAACTTTTTGAGAGCATTTAATCCATGACATTTTACCTTACGAGTCGTGCGAAAATCGCCACTAAAAGGTCAAAATCGAGTCTCATCCAAATCTGTAGTCAGATTTAAGCTAGCGCGCACTGTTCTCGAGATGAACAGCTTAACATTAAATGAAAGCTGTCAGGATATCCTGATAGCATTTTCTCTGAAAGCAGAAATCAGAGTAGTTATCAGAGATCGGAAAAGCTTTCAGGCAATCACCACCGCCAACGCTTCCCCGCGGGCGCCCACGCCTTGCGGAGGACAGACAGAAGGCCGACCTGTTATCAGCGCTTGGCAGGGCGCTGTCGGTGTACTCCAATGAAGAACTTAATGAGGCCCCATTGCGCCGCGCCTCTGGGCCTTTCGTGGATGTGGCACGGACCGTCGTGGGCTTCATGAAGGAGGGCGAGAGTGTTGCAAACGCTGCGCGAACAGCTTATCGCTGGTTCAGCGAGGAGGATCCTGTGAAGAATGCGTGGTAGGTGCGAGACTCAAGCTCGATGGGAGAATGTCAAGGGGTCTTGAAGCCACAATTTGAAGTGCTGACGTAGGCAAGCTGGAGCCGCCGAGGCTTCTGATCATACAATTTTGATGAGCAGTGTTGTCAGTGCTCGAACAAAGTTGGGCAGCCAAAGTGGTGTGAACCTGATTTCAGATTAATTTTCGCGCACCTCTGATGGCTAGGAACTTTTTGAGAGCATTTAATCCATGACATTTTACCTTACGAGTCGTGCGAAAATCGCCACTAAAAGGTCAAAATCGAGTCTCATCCAAATCTGTAGTCAGATTTAAGCTAGCGCGCACTGTTCTCGAGATGAACAGCTTAACATTAAATGAAAGCTGTCAGGATATCCTGATAGCATTTTCTCTGAAAGCAGAAATCAGAGTAGTTATCAGAGATCGGAAAAGCTTTCAGGCAATCACCACCGCCAACGCTTCCCCGCGGGCGCCCACGCCTTGCGGAGGACAGACAGAAGGCCGACCTGTTATCAGCGCTTGGCAGGGCGCTGTCGGTGTACTCCATTCAAGAACTTAATGAAGCCCCATTGCGCCGCGCCTCTGGGCCTTTCGTGGATGTGGCACGGACCGTCGTGGGCTTCATGAAGGAGGGCGAGAGTGTTGCAAACGCTGCGCGAACAGCTTATCGCTGGTTCAGCGAGGAGGATCCTGTGAAGAATGCGTGGTAGGTGCGAGACTCAAGCTCGATGGGAGAATGTCAAGGGGTCTTGAAGCCACAATTTGAAGTGCTGACGTAGGCAAGCTGGAGCCGCCGATGATCAGGCTTCTGATCATACAATTTTGATGAGCAGTGTTGTCAGTGCTCGAACAAAGTTGGTCAGCCAAAGTGGTGTAAACCTGATTTCAGATTAATTTTCGCGCACCTCTGAAGGCTAGGAACTTCTTGAGAGCATTTAATCCATGACATTTTACCTTACGAGTCGTGCGAAAATCGCCACTAAAAGGTCAAAATCGAGTCTCATCCAAATCTGTAGTCAGATTTAAGCTAGCGCGCACTGTTCTCGAGATGAACAGCTTAACATTAAATGAAAGCTGTCAGGATATCCTGATAGCATTTTCTCTGAAAGCAGAAATCAGAGTAGTTATCAGAGATCGGAAAAGCTTTCAGGCAATCACCACCGCCAACGCTTCCCCGCGGGCGCCCACGCCTTGCGGAGGACAGACAGAAGGCCGACCTGTTATCAGCGCTTGGCAGGGCGCTGTCGGTGTACTCCAATGAAGAACTTAATGAGGCCCCATTGCGCCGCGCCTCTGGGCCTTTCGTGGATGTGGCACGGACCGTCGTGGGCTTCATGAAGGAGGGCGAGAGTGTTGCAAACGCTGCGCGAACAGCTTATCGCTGGTTCAGCGAGGAGGATCCTGTGAAGAATGCGTGGTAGGTGCGAGACTCAAGCTCGATGGGAGAATGTCAAGGGGTCTTGAAGCCACAATTTGAAGTGCTGACGTAGGCAAGCTGGAGCCGCCGATGATCAGGCTTCTGATCATACAATTTTGATGAGCAGTGTTGTCAGTGCTCGAACAAAGTTGGGCAGCCAAAGTGGTGTAAACCTGATTTCAGATTAATTTTCGCGCACCTCTGAAGGCTAGGAACTTCTTGAGAGCATTTAATCCATGACATTTTACCTTACGAGTCGTGCGAAAATCGCCACTAAAAGGTCAAAATCGAGTCTCATCCAAATCTGTAGTCAGATTTAAGCTAGCGCGCACTGTTCTCGAGATGAACAGCTTAACATTAAATGAAAGCTGTCAGGATATCCTGATAGCATTTTCTCTGAAAGCAGAAATCAGAGTAGTTATCAGAGATCGGAAAAGCTTTCAGGCAATCACCACCGCCAACGCTTCCCCGCGGGCGCCCACGCCTTGCGGAGGACAGACAGAAGGCCGACCTGTTATCAGCGCTTGGCAGGGCGCTGTCGGTGTACTCCAATGAAGAACTTAATGAGGCCCCATTGCGCCGCGCCTCTGGGCCTTTCGTGGATGTGGCACGGACCGTCGTGGGCTTCATGAAGGAGGGCGAGAGTGTTGCAAACGCTGCGCGAACAGCTTATCGCTGGTTCAGCGAGGAGGATCCTGTGAAGAATGCGTGGTAGGTGCGAGACTCAAGCTCGATGGGAGAATGTCAAGGGGTCTTGAAGCCACAATTTGAAGTGCTGACGTAGGCAAGCTGGAGCCGCCGATGATCAGGCTTCTGATCATACAATTTTGATGAGCAGTGTTGTCAGTGCTCGAACAAAGTTGGGCAGCCAAAGTGGTGTAAACCTGATTTCAGATTAATTTTCGCGCACCTCTGATGGCTAGGAACTTTTTGAGAGCATTTAATCCATGACATTTTACCTTACGAGTCGTGCGAAAATCGCCACTAAAAGGTCAATCGAGTCTCATCCAAATCTGTAGTCAGATTTAAGCTAGCGCGCACTGTTCTCGAGATGAACAGCTTAACATTAAATGAAAGCTGTCAGGATATCCTGATAGCATTTTCTCTGAAAGCAGAAATCAGAGTAGTTATCAGAGATCGGAAAAGCTTTCAGGCAATCACCACCGCCAACGCTTCCCCGCGGGCGCCCACGCCTTGCGGAGGACAGACAGAAGGCCGACCTGTTATCAGCGCTTGGCAGGGCGCTGTCGGTGTACTCCAATGAAGAACTTAATGAGGCCCCATTGCGCCGCGCCTCTGGGCCTTTCGTGGATGTGGCACGGACCGTCGTGGGCTTCATGAAGGAGGGCGAGAGTGTTGCAAACGCTGCGCGAAGAGCTTATCGCTGGTTCAGCGAGGAGGATCCTGTGAAGAATGCGTGGTAGGTGCGAGACTCAAGCTCGATGGGAGAATGTCAAGGGGTCTTGAAGCCACAATTTGAAGTGCTGACGTAGGCAAGCTGGAGCCGCCGATGATCAGGCTTCTGATCATACAATTTTGATGAGCAGTGTTGTCAGTGCTCGAACAAAGTTGGGCAGCCAAAGTGGTGTGAACCTGATTTCAGATTAATTTTCGCGCACCTCTGATGGCTAGGAACTTTTTGAGAGCATTTAATCCATGACATTTTACCTTACGAGTCGTGCGAAAATCGCCACTAAAAGGTCAAAATCGAGTCTCATCCAAATCTGTAGTCAGATTTAAGCTAGCGCGCACTGTTCTCGAGATGAACAGCTTAACATTAAATGAAAGCTGTCAGGATATCCTGATAGCATTTTCTCTGAAAGCAGAAATCAAAGTAGTTATCAGAGATCGGAAAAGCTTTCAGGCAATCACCACCGCCAACGCTTCCCCGCGGGCGCCCACGCCTTGCGGAGGACAGACAGAAGGCCGACCTGTTATCAGCGCTTGGCAGGGCGCTGTCGGTGTACTCCATTCAAGAACTTAATGAGGCCGCATTGCGCCGCGCCTCTGGGCCTTTCGTGGATGTGGCACGGACCGTCGTGGGCTTCATGAAGGAGGGCGAGAGTGTTGCAAACGCTGCGCGAAGAGCTTATCGCTGGTTCAGCGAGGAGGATCCTGTGAAGAATGCGTGGTAGGTGCGAGACTCAAGCTCGATGGGAGAATGTCAAGGGGTCTTGAAGCCACAATTTGAAGTGCTGACGTAGGCAAGCTGGAGCCGCCGAGGCTTCTGATCATACAATTTTGATGAGCAGTGTTGTCAGTGCTCGGACAAAGTTGGGCAGCCAAAGTGGTGTGAACCTGATTTCAGATTAATTTTCGCGCACCTCTGATGGCTAGGAACTTTTTGAGAGCATTTAATCCATGACATTTTACCTTACGAGTCGTGCGAAAATCGCCACTAAAAGGTCAAAATCGAGTCTCATCCAAATCTGTAGTCAGATTTAAGCTAGCGCGCACTGTTCTCGAGATGAACAGCTTAACATTAAATGAAAGCTGTCAGGATATCCTGATAGCATTTTCTCTGAAAGCAGAAATCAGAGTAGTTATCAGAGATCGGAAAAGCTTTCAGGCAATCACCACCGCCAACGCTTCCCCGCGGGCGCCCACGCCTTGCGGAGGACAGACAGAAGGCCGACCTGTTATCAGCGCTTGGCAGGGCGCTGTCGGTGTACTCCAATGAAGAACTTAATGAGGCCCCATTGCGCCGCGCCTCTGGGCCTTTCGTGGATGTGGCACGGACCGTCGTGGGCTTCATGAAGGAGGGCGAGAGTGTTGCAAACGCTGCGCGAACAGCTTATCGCTGGTTCAGCGAGGAGGATCCTGTGAAGAATGCGTGGTAGGTGCGAGACTCAAGCTCGATGGGAGAATGTCAAGGGGTCTTGAAGCCACAATTTGAAGTGCTGACGTAGGCAAGCTGGAGCCGCCGAGGCTTCTGATCATACAATTTTGATGAGCAGTGTTGTCAGTGCTCGAACAAAGTTGGGCAGCCAAAGTGGTGTGAACCTGATTTCAGATTAATTTTCGCGCACCTCTGATGGCTAGGAACTTTTTGAGAGCATTTAATCCATGACATTTTACCTTACGAGTCGTGCGAAAATCGCCACTAAAAGGTCAAAATCGAGTCTCATCCAAATCTGTAGTCAGATTTAAGCTAGCGCGCACTGTTCTCGAGATGAACAGCTTAACATTAAATGAAAGCTGTCAGGATATCCTGATAGCATTTTCTCTGAAAGCAGAAATCAGAGTAGTTATCAGAGATCGGAAAAGCTTTCAGGCAATCACCACCGCCAACGCTTCCCCGCGGGCGCCCACGCCTTGCGGAGGACAGACAGAAGGCCGACCTGTTATCAGCGCTTGGCAGGGCGCTGTCGGTGTACTCCAATGAAGAACTTAATGAGGCCCCATTGCGCCGCGCCTCTCGGCCTTTCGTGGATGTGGCACGGACCGTCGTGGGCTTCATGAAGGAGGGCGAGCGTGTTGCAAACGCTGCGCGAACAGCTTATCGCTGGTTCAGCGAGGAGGATCCTGTGAAGAATGCGTGGTAGGTGCGAGACTCAAGCTCGATGGGAGAATGTCAAGGGGTCTTGAAGCCACAATTTGAAGTGCTGACGTAGGCAAGCTGGAGCCGCCGAGGCTTCTGATCATACAATTTTGATGAGCAGTGTTGTCAGTGCTCGAACAAAGTTGGGCAGCCAAAGTGGTGTGAACCTGATTTCAGATTAATTTTCGCGCACCTCTGATGGCTAGGAACTTTTTGAGAGCATTTAATCCATGACATTTTACCTTACGAGTCGTGCGAAAATCGCCACTAAAAGGTCAAAATCGAGTCTCATCCAAATCTGTAGTCAGATTTAAGCTAGCGCGCACTGTTCTCGAGATGAACAGCTTAACATTAAATGAAAGCTGTCAGGATATCCTGATAGCATTTTCTCTGAAAGCAGAAATCAGAGTAGTTATCAGAGATCGGAAAAGCTTTCAGGCAATCACCACCGCCAACGCTTCCCCGCGGGCGCCCACGCCTTGCGGAGGACAGACAGAAGGCCGACCTGTTATCAGCGCTTGGCAGGGCGCTGTCGGTGTACTCCAATGAAGAACTTAATGAGGCCCCATTGCGCCGCGCCTCTGGGCCTTTCGTGGATGTGGCACGGACCGTCGTGGGCTTCATGAAGGAGGGCGAGAGTGTTGCAAACGCTGCGCGAACAGCTTATCGCTGGTTCAGCGAGGAGGATCCTGTGAAGAATGCGTGGTAGGTGCGAGACTCAAGCTCGATGGGAGAATGTCAAGGGGTCTTGAAGCCACAATTTGAAGTGCTGACGTAGGCAAGCTGGAGCCGCCGAGGCTTCTGATCATACAATTTTGATGAGCAGTGTTGTCAGTGCTCGAACAAAGTTGGGCAGCCAAAGTGGTGTAAACCTGATTTCAGATTAATTTTCGCGCACCTCTGATGGCTAGGAACTTTTTGAGAGCATTTAATCCATGACATTTTACCTTACGAGTCGTGCGAAAATCGCCACTAAAAGGTCAAAATCGAGTCTCATCCAAATCTGTAGTCAGATTTAAGCTAGCGCGCACTGTTCTCGAGATGAACAGCTTAACATTAAATGAAAGCTGTCAGGATATCCTGATAGCATTTTCTCTGAAAGCAGAAATCAGAGTAGTTATCAGAGATCGGAAAAGCTTTCAGGCAATCACCACCGCCAACGCTTCCCCGCGGGCGCCCACGCCTTGCGGAGGACAGACAGAAGGCCGACCTGTTATCAGCGCTTGGCAGGGCGCTGTCGGTGTACTCCAATGAAGAACTTAATGAGGCCCCATTGCGCCGCGCCTCTGGGCCTTTCGTGGATGTGGCACGGACCGTCGTGGGCTTCATGAAGGAGGGCGAGAGTGTTGCAAACGCTGCGCGAACAGCTTATCGCTGGTTCAGCGAGGAGGATCCTGTGAAGAATGCGTGGTAGGTGCGAGACTCAAGCTCGATGGGAGAATGTCAAGGGGTCTTGAAGCCACAATTTGAAGTGCTGACGTAGGCAAGCTGGAGCCGCCGAGGCTTCTGATCATACAATTTTGATGAGCAGTGTTGTCAGTGCTCGAACAAAGTTGGGCAGCCAAAGTGGTGTAAACCTGATTTCAGATTAATTTTCGCGCACCTCTGATGGCTAGGAACTTTTTGAGAGCATTTAATCCATGACATTTTACCTTACGAGTCGTGCGAAAATCGCCACTAAAAGGTCAAAATCGAGTCTCATCCAAATCTGTAGTCAGATTTAAGCTAGCGCGCACTGTTCTCGAGATGAACAGCTTAACATTAAATGAAAGCTGTCAGGATATCCTGATAGCATTTTCTCTGAAAGCAGAAATCAGAGTAGTTATCAGAGATCGGAAAAGCTTTCAGGCAATCACCACCGCCAACGCTTCCCCGCGGGCGCCCACGCCTTGCGGAGGACAGACAGAAGGCCGACCTGTTATCAGCGCTTGGCAGGGCGCTGTCGGTGTACTCCAATGAAGAACTTAATGAGGCCCCATTGCGCCGCGCCTCTGGGCCTTTCGCGGATGTGGCACGGACCGTCGTGGGCTTCATGAAGGAGGGCGAGAGTGTTGCAAACGCTGCGCGAACAGCTTATCGCTGGTTCAGCGAGGAGGATCCTGTGAAGAATGCGTGGTAGGTGCGAGACTCAAGCTCGATGGGAGAATGTCAAGGGGTCTTGAAGCCACAATTTGAAGTGCTGACGTAGGCAAGCTGGAGCCGCCGAGGCTTCTGATCATACAATTTTGATGAGCAGTGTTGTCAGTGCTCGAACAAAGTTGGGCAGCCAAAGTGGTGTGAACCTGATTTCAGATTAATTTTCGCGCACCTCTGATGGCTAGGAACTTTTTGAGAGCATTTAATCCATGACATTTTACCTTACGAGTCGTGCGAAAATCGCCACTAAAAGGTCAAAATCGAGTCTCATCCAAATCTGTAGTCAGATTTAAGCTAGCGCGCACTGTTCTCGAGATGAACAGCTTAACATTAAATGAAAGCTGTCAGGATATCCTGATAGCATTTTCTCTGAAAGCAGAAATCAGAGTAGTTATCAGAGATCGGAAAAGCTTTCAGGCAATCACCACCGCCAACGCTTCCCCGCGGGCGCCCACGCCTTGCGGAGGACAGACAGAAGGCCGACCTGTTATCAGCGCTTGGCAGGGCGCTGTCGGTGTACTCCAATGAAGAACTTAATGAGGCCCCATTGCGCCGCGCCTCTGGGCCTTTCGTGGATGTGGCACGGACCGTCGTGGGCTTCATGAAGGAGGGCGAGAGTGTTGCAAACGCTGCGCGAACAGCTTATCGCTGGTTCAGCGAGGAGGATCCTGTGAAGAATGCGTGGTAGGTGCGAGACTCAAGCTCGATGGGAGAATGTCAAGGGGTCTTGAAGCCACAATTTGAAGTGCTGACGTAGGCAAGCTGGAGCCGCCGAGGCTTCTGATCATACAATTTTGATGAGCAGTGTTGTCAGTGCTCGAACAAAGTTGGGCAGCCAAAGTGGTGTGAACCTGATTTCAGATTAATTTTCGCGCACCTCTGATGGCTAGGAACTTTTTGAGAGCATTTAATCCATGACATTTTACCTTACGAGTCGTGCGAAAATCGCCACTAAAAGGTCAAAATCGAGTCTCATCCAAATCTGTAGTCAGATTTAAGCTAGCGCGCACTGTTCTCGAGATGAACAGCTTAACATTAAATGAAAGCTGTCAGGATATCCTGATAGCATTTTCTCTGAAAGCAGAAATCAGAGTAGTTATCAGAGATCGGAAAAGCTTTTTTGTTTTGTTTTAGTAGGGGTAAATAATCCAAAAATAGTTTCGGCATTTCCAGAGGGTCTTTTTCTGCAAAAATGCAAGAGACAAGTTGGTAGGACAAATTACACTGGCCACTTCGCTTTGACTATTTGATTTAGGGAAACATGGCTGGTGGCTGGTAGGTACGAAATTTGGTGGGATCGAAAGCATCGCCCCGTCTAATTCCGCAAAAATGCAAGAGAAAGGTTGGTCGGACTAATTACATTGGCCACTTCGCCCTGACTATCTGATTCAGGGAATTATAGCTGGTAGGTACGAAATTTGGTGGGACCAAAAACATCACCCCTTTGTGTTACCAGCCCCTGGTACACTTCAAGATGTCTGTCAATGTTTTAGGCCCTTGGATGACAGATGTCGTTCTGGATCGTATTTCAAACAGAACAACGCCAAAATCGTACCGGAAACTGTTTTTGGCCTTTTTGTGAAGAAGGTTTTCTGACATCCCCTTTTCCGCTTCACTAGGGTTTCGAGTCTCGGGAAAGTTTCCGGAAAAAAACGGAGAATTTCCGGAAATTTTCCGGAAATTTTCAAACGCTTTGGAAAAATGAAAAAAAACGGAAAACAACGCGGTTATGGTATGGTCTTCTTACGCTTCTCTTCCATTGCTGTTGCACTCACAATTCACACAATAACAATGCGTGATTTAATTGTAATTAACAAATATGAAGGGTTTTGGTCATTTGAAGTTCAAATGGAGTTTACGAAGGCCAATTAATACCACAGCTTTTCTCAGCTAAAACGGTTTTTACCTGTTTTGGGGTTTTACATACACGAGGACGAGACGGAAAGTCAGCAAAGCTGTGGTCAATTGATTGATTTTGAACCCCCTGAACTTCCGCGGGAAACAAGTAGTGTTTTTATCAGCGGTTAGGTGGCAGCGCGTCAAGAAGTTTAGAAAGCGAACGTTTCCACAAGGCTGTGGGAAAGGGAAGGCCTCCAGCAGTCCACTACCACTGCCGTGCGGTGCAGCTGTGAAAACGGGAGCTGGGCGCATCAACTGCTGCATGAAGTTTGTTAGTGAAAAGAAAAGTAAGTACTGTGACTGCGTGCTCTCGACTCATATACTTAGCTAAGGGCTAGTTTTGCTGTTAAGAATGAACGAGGCCAATCGCCAATCCAAACTATTTTACGTGTTACTACTTACATGTATGTTCGTTTTTGAAATAGGGTTAGTTTTGCTGGCTTGGCTCCATTTTATACAGGCGCGGTTACTGTCTCGTGTTACTGCGCTAAAGTCGTAATTATTTTTATAAATCAAAATAGATTATTAATGTGCCGAATTGATTTGTTCTTTCTAGAGACATGCCACGAGAAGAGGATGCGGTGTGGTCCCAGTACACAGTTAGTCTCAGCGCAGACCAGAAAAAGAAGCTGAGTTGTACTTGCAAGCACTGTGGTAAATTTTGGAAAGCCCCTAATGCTACAAGATGCAGAAGCCATTTGCAAAAGTGCAAAAAGTGTTCGGACATCATTTTGGAAACCCTTGGCCTGGTTAGAAACGACAGCGTTGACGATCCTGATGACGACGGAGCAGATGAACAACGTGAGAGAGAAGGTTAGTTTGCTTTCAATTTTTGATCTGGGGTGCGCGTGAAGTGGTGAATGGGATTTACTGCTATTGTGCCGAATGTTTGCTCATTCCATTCCATATCCCGGGCCCGTTAGTTAACTATATCATTATTACGTTTCAATACTTCGCTTGACGGGTGCTGCCTTCAGCCAGACCTCCCGCGCTCCGCGCATCCGTCCGGCCCGGGCTGCGGGCTGGCCGGCCCCGCACCTAGTTCTGGAATTGGCCGGTAGATGGCAGCAGTAGTAGGCACGGGGTAGGGTTGGTGGACGGGGGCTTGACGGTGCGATGTTGTGCGGCGCGGCAATTACGATTCGTGATTCTTGTTGACCAGGAGCAGTAGGAGTGGGCCGCTCTTCTGCTGGTACGAGGCATGCGGACTCCACATCGACGCCGTGTATATCGAGACGGGACCTCCCCAGCGGAGCAGCGGCTCATTCCTCCCCTTCACCATCGCCGTCAGGATCTGGAGATGGACCCCCGGCCGCCAAGAGGCAAAGGAAAGTCACCACGTTTGTCGACGCCATGGGTAAAGAAGAAAAGCACCGCATCGACGAAGCCCTTGCTAGAGCTGCGTTTGCAAGCGGCTTGCCGCTTAAAGTTTTTGAAACAAATCATTGGGATGAGGCTTTCAAGCTGCTGCGCCCAGCGTATGGAAAACCCCCATCGCGTTTCAAGATGGGTGGCCGCTTCTCGGCCTTTTGGCTAACGTTTTGTGAAAGAGAGCGATCACCTTCGAGCAAGTGCTCAATCAGTCTCGCGGTTCTTCAACTGCCTTTTTGCAAGCTGCAACTCCGTTAGCTAATAGAGCGACTTTTCTCCTCTAGGCGCGGATACGTTGGAAAGCTATTGGAGTGACTTTCTTCCTCCAGGCCGAAAACTTGCGACAAGCTTGTGCCCTGTTCGGCCCTCTGGCACCCGGCGCTGCGTAATTGACAGCCGAGGCAGCCTACAGCTAAATAATTGGGGATGAAAATCTAAATCAACATCATCAGTTAAGCCTCCGGGGTTCGCTGAATGCCCCGGCCGTCCCCGGCGGAGGAGAACTAGTAGCTCGGTTCTCCGGTCCCGCTCGGTTGGGGATTGGACTTAGTAGCCGAAGCGCTGGTGAGGGGAACACCTCCGGTCCGGAGCCCCAATACCCCAGGCTAGGCGAAAAGTAGGCTGACAACTGCCTAGATAGACTCTAGTGCAGGTTCCCCAAACTTATTCTACTCTTCATCAGTCAGAAAGCGGCCCCTGAGGGCTCCGCCCGTGTTGGGCTCGCGTTCTTAACGCGTTACGGCTAGAGGCTCTAGGCATTTCTGTAGCCAGCAGACCCGGTCAAGAACAGGCAGAGGCCCCTGCCGGGATCATACTAAACGAAGAAAGGGAGGTAAACCTCATGAAAAGTGAACATGGACAAGCCTAAAGCCAAGAGGAGGAAAAAGCCACCAGGAAGAAACGCACTTGAAAATTCCGAGAATGATAGTACCCCGGAAACAACACAAAGAAAACCCAACTTCACCCTAGGATACTACCTTCAAAATACTCAGCTGCAAAATGGCCTAGATGACCAGTCTGCATCTTCCAACCCAGCAAGCGAAAGAAGAAAGAACTTCCAGGACACGCCTGACCTAACCGACCTTAACCACTTCCCTGACACTCTGAGAAAGGACCTAGAGGAGGAAGATGAAAATACAAGTGTCGACGTTGAATCTTTGGAGGCAACAGAAGAGATCGATTATGTCAACAACAGCATACTCCGAGCCATGGAAGAGAGCGGCGCAAAGATTGTAAAGGAAAATCAGGAAATCCAAAACAGAATCAGACTGCAACAACTTCAAGCCGAAGAACTGAGAAGAAAAAACCAAGAGGCACAAGCTGCAAAAAACCTGTACCCAGAATTTGTTGTAAACAAAAAGGTTACCTCACTAAACGTCGAACTTCAAAACCGCTACGAAGTCTCAAACACCCAAGAACAGAAGATTCAAGAAGACAGGACCAATGAATCAGACTATGACGGAGAATCCGAAGATGAACAAAGTGAGATAAATCCCAGCATCACCACCTAAAACCGCTTCAGCCCACCAGGGAGAAATGTGGACAAAAAATACTATCCCACTGTGTGAGATACTGGTAGGCCCGGAGTTTCACGGGGGTTTGGTTAAAATAGACGTTAAGTTTATATTTTGTTCTTTTTGGTTTTGTTTGCCTTCTTTTATTTTTTAATTCATGGAATGAGGATTTTGGTTGAGCCTTGTTTCAGTTTTGGGGTTGTTTGGGGCTGGTTATAGAAGTTAAGTTTATATTTTTTTCTGGTTTTGTTTGCTTTCTTTTTTTTAAAATTTATGGAATCAGGATTTTGGTTGAGCCTTGTTTTAGTTTTGGGGTGGTTCGGGGTGGTTTGTATCTCCTTTAAGGGGAGAGGGAGTAGTTGAAGAGCTAGGGCGTCTAGGTAGCGGTCAGTGTAACGCTTACATTCTCATACGCGGGCCGCCTAGCGCTAGCCTCCTGCAAGGCTCTCGCACTGTTGTCCCCCCCCCCCCCCCCACCGGTCCCAAACGGTCCTGACTCTTGAGTCGTCTCCCTTTTAGCGGGGCCTCGGCGTGCCTCGGCTCGGCTCGCCACATCGACAATGGGTACCCGGCAAAGGCTACGCAACAAAAAAGAAGGACGTCCGATTTGGCTGTGCTCTGGAGAAGGACAGAATGATACTGAGTCAGGCAGAGGTTGCTGATGCAGCCTGCTGACGAGTCGAGCATAGCTCGTCTAGAGGCGTTGTAACACTAGCTCTGTCTCTTGCTATCACCATTGGTTGGAGAGAGCAAGCTGAAGTTTGAAGTGGTTTTTCTGATCACAGTGATATTTTTTGAATGTAACAACACGCTAGACTATTTAATACGACTATTGTCCGTAATTCTGTTAGACAGATTTTTGATTCTTTAGATCGTTTTGATTTTGGACTAGTGGTGCCTGTTGACGAGGTGCTCTGTCTCTTACTTTCTCCATTGAAAGGAGTGAGAAAGCCGACTTTAAAACACGTTTTTAAACGGTGTGTGATATTTTTGAAGTGTAAAAACACGTCAGCGTGTCTTGTACGAGTACCCTTCGATAATCTGGAGAGTTTGAAAAACTTCTGTCAGAGGGCCATATGGGGCTATGCTTCCAAGAAAAAAATACTATCCCACTGTGTGAGATACTGGTAGGCCCGGAGTTTCACGGGGGTTTGGTTAAAATAGACGTTAAGTTTATGTTTTGTTCTTTTTGGTTTTGTTTGCCTTCTTTTAGTTTTTTAATTCGTGGAATGAGGATTTTTGCCTGAGCCTTGTTTCAGTTTTAGGGTGATTTGGGGGTGGTTATAGAAGTTAAGTTTATATTTTTTTATTGTTTTGTTTGCTTTCTTTTTTTAAAATTCATAGAATGAGGATTTGGGTTGAGCCTTGTTTCAGTTTTGGGGTGGTTCGGGGTGGTTTGTATCTCCTTCGAGGGGGAGAGGGAGTAGTTGAAGAGCTAGGGCGTCTAGGTAGCGGTCAGTGTAACGCTTGCATTCTCATACGCGGGCCGCCTAGCGCTAGCCTCCTGCAAGGCTCTCGCACTGTTGTCCCCCCCACCGGTCCCAAACGGTCCTGACTCTTGAGTCGCCTCCCTTTTAGCGGGGCCTCGGCGTGTCTCGGCTCGGCTCGCCACATCGACAATGGGTACCCGGCAAAGGCTACGCAACAAAAAAGAAGGACGTCCGATTTGGCTGTGCTCTGGAGAAGGACAGATTGATACTGGGTCAGGCAGAGGTTGCTGATGCAGCCTGCTGACGAGTCGAGCATAGCTCGTCTAGAGGCGTTGTAACAGTAGCTCTGTCTCTTGCTATCACCATTGGATGGAGAGAGCAAGCTGAAGTTTGAAGTGGTTTTTCTGATCACTATGATACTTTTTGAATGTAACAACACGCTAGACTATTTAATACGACTATTGTCCGTAATTCTGTTAGACAGATTTTTGAATTTTTAGATCGTTTTGATTTTGGACTAGTGGTACCTGTTGACGAGGTGCTCTGTCTCTTACTTTCCCCATTGAAAGGAGTGAGAAAGCCGACTTTAAAACTCGTTTTTAAACGGTGTGTGATATTTTTGAAGTGCAAAAACACGTCAGCGTGTCTTGCGCGAGTACCCTTCGATAATATGGAGAGTTTGAAAAACTTCTGTCAGAGGGCCATATGGGGCTATGCTTCCAAGAAAAAAAAATACTATTACACTTCGTGAAATACTGGTAGGCCCGGAGTGTCACAAAACTGGATTTAGTGCAATTTTCATATTTACTATGTATTTCTTGTAATTCGGAAATTTTTGAGTTAATTTTTATTTACAAAGGGAACATGGGTGATTTTATGTATTTTTTAAAATATTGTGTTTTATCTAGCTTGCAGGTGAGAATTAAACTGGATGGGTGGCGCGTTGGCAGACACCGTGGTATACGGGGTATGCCAAATAGTCGTAGGGTACAGCGGCTGAAGAAACTATGTAAAATGGGAAATGTGAGGGGAATTGTGGCGAGACTTCATTGTCGATAGGTTGGCTGGTCGCGGCGCGGCCCGCGGCCCCCTAGTTTTCACTGGCACTGACCGGTCGGCACATCGACAATGTTCTGCTCTGAGGCTTGTGCCTCTCGTTGCATACTCTAGGGTCCGAAGCGGTCGCGACTCTTGAGTTGCCTCCCTTTTAACCAGGGCTCGACTCGGCTCGGCACATCAACAATAAGGGCTGTTTCACAAGAAAGGGGGAGGTCCGATTTTTGGCGTGGCAGGAGAAGGATGGATGATACTAACGCAGCCAGTTGACGAGCCGAGCACGCTAGCTCTGTCTTTTTCTTTCGCTATTGGATGGAGTGAGAAAGCTGAATTTGAACTCGGTTTTGAGACTGTCTGCTGCATTTCTGGAGTGTAAAATAACGTCCGACGCATTTGTATGGGTACTATGCGAAAGTCAGGAAGGTCTGAAAAACTTCTCACAGAGACTTTCGGTTTTGGCGTAAGGGGCTCCATAGGAAATTAAAAAAAAAAAAAAGTCCAATCTTCAGTGAAACTATAAGGTCACTCCGTGCCTAAAAAAAAAAAACAGTCCAATCTGACGAAACTATAAGGCAACTCCGTTTCACTCCGTGCCTAAAAAATCAAGAAAATCAGAGGGATGGATGAAGAGCCAAGCAGAAATAAACGGCAAAGAAGCATATCAGGAAATAAAAGCCAAAGCCTAAAACCTAGACAACACCAAACAAAGAAGAAACCAAAACCGCCACCACTGAAAATTAATAAAACCAACAAACCCCCACAAATTAAAATTGTAAATTATCAAGACTTCAATCATATGCGTAGACTAATCCATTCAGTAGCCGGACGAAACTTTACAGCAGAACGAAGGAAAGGCTGCATAGATTTACAGATGAAAAATGATGACATCTACCAAAAAACCATAAGGTACCTGAAGAGTAATGGAATTGAATTCAACACCTATGCTCAGAATAAAGAAAGACCAGTAGAGGTAGTAATCAAGGGGCTGCATCCGGATACTACTCAGGAAGAAATACTGCAAGAATTACAGGAACTTAAATTCAAACCCCAATTTGCAGAAAACTTCCGAAATGAACACAAACAATACTGGATATTCCAAGTACGACTTGAGTTCACTCCAAATGTAAATGACATATATAAAGTAACGGAACTTCTTAACCAGAAAGTCACGGTTGAAAAGAAAAACCAAATGGTAACAGTCTGTATGCGATGCTGCGGATATGCACACACACAAGGCTACTGCAACAGGAAAAGATGTTGCCCTAGATGCACTGGAGATCATGAACTGAAGAACTGCAACATAGGCTACCAGGACTATGAGAAATTTAAATGCAAAAACTGTGGAGAAAAGCACATGGCCAACTACCATAAATGTGAGAAGCTGATCGAAGCCACGATCAAGCAAGAGCAAGCAAGAACGGGAACAGCCACACCTAGATACAAACCTGCCGAACCTCCAAAAGAGAATCCCTGGAACAGAGGATTCCAGCAAGCAGCAAAAGAACAGGAAAAAGTAAACAAAAGAGAAGAAAAATCTAAAGAAAAACATACCCCGGGCCCCAGCAGTGAAGCAAACCGAAAAGAAGACAACCCGGAATGTGAGGAGGAAGGCCTAGAAGCATTGCTAATGGGACTAATAGACAACGCTGTGAAATACATCAAAAAGTGGATCAAAACGAATGGAAAGAACCTTGTACCAAACTTGATTAAAATGCTGATGGAAAAATGAAGCTACTATCATGGAACATTAACGGAGCCTTGAACAGGAAACATGAATTAGAATTACTAATCCTTGAAGAAAAACCAGACATCGTCTGTCTCCAGGAGACTAGATTAAAACCTGAAAATAAACTGGAAATAGAAAACTACACGACCTACCGGAAAGACAGACTTCAAAAACGCGGGGGTGGAGTAGCCCTACTCATCAGGCAGCATATACTACATGAGGAAGACAATCTTGAAAAATTGAACGTTTCCACTATTGAAATGGTAGGAGTTAAGCTGCCACAAAAGGGTAGCTATGTTCATATAACCTCAGCATATCTCCCACCAAACACAGCTACAAAGCGTGATATTATACAAATACCAAAAATTGGAAGAAACTTTATAGTTATGGGAGATTTGAATGCCAAATTCCAAGCAACAAGCGGAATAACAAACAGAATAGGCGACATCATAAAAGGGTTGGTCGCAGATCAGGACTGCAGGCTCTTTCTACCAGAGGAAGCCACACGAATAGCACCGCTTAGAAAAGGAAAGAAAACGGAACAAGATGCAATCCTAGACCAAATTCTAGCATCAGAAGACCATGAAGAAATCAGGATCGAAGTAATTAAACAACACTCATCGGATCACTACCCAATAACAGCAAACATAGATCTGAGTGCAAATTCTGAGGAAGACCAGATGAGATATAAATTGAACTGGGCCAAGTACACAAAAGAACTCGACCAGCCATGGGCCGTCACGGGAAACATTGAGGAAGATGTAAATGACTTCACGGCCGGTATCCAAGCAGCAATACTGAACAACACATCGCTCCAAAGGAAGAAGGAAAAAAGAATAAAACTCCCCAAAGATCTGGATGACAAAATAAAAGCAAGAAAAAAACTGGAAAAAGAGTTCTACAAATATAGAACGGGCAGACAACAGCTGGCTCACCTAAGGAACCAAATAAAAGTGGAATATAACCGGTACAAAGAAGACGTACTGCTAGAAAAAATCCAAAAACTGGACGATCCCGTATTAAGGTGGCAAGTACTCAAAAAGGATAGACCGACCCCCCCGAAGATCCCCCAACTGAGAACAGGAGGGAGGGTAGCGAACTCACAAAAGGAAAAGGCTGATCTACTCGCAGAGGCCCTGCACAAAAAATTCACAGAGCACAATATGACCAACCAAACTAGATTGCACAAGGATAAAGTTGAAAATATTAAATACGAATACAAGAATAAAAGGTTCAAGGGATACCCGACCCTTACCTATAACCAACTGGAAACGGCACTAAAAAGCTGCAAAACAAGAAGTGCACCGGGCCCAGACGGCATCAATTATGAGCACCTAAAAAACCTTCCACCTACAGCAAAGTTATACCTCCTACAGCTTTACCAAGAAATCCTGAAACAACAAATTTTCCCAACAAAATGGAAAATCTCAAGCATAACTATGCTTCTGAAACCTGGAAAAGACCCCAGTGACCCAAATTCCTATAGGCCAATTACGCTCCAGCCCTGCATGAGCAAGCTGTTTGAAAAAATTACTGTGTGTTATTTTAACCTAGACTGCATCCCCCTATACCAATTTGGTTTTTCAAGTAAATTAAACTGTACCTACCAACTTCAAAGACTTATTAATTCCTCAGCTGAAATTATAAATACCGAAAAGGGTGGACTAGTCGTATCACTGGACGTTGAAGCTGCCTTTGATAAGGTGCCCCACAACGAGCTCCTGCTCAAGCTGAAGAACACTAGACAGCCAAGATGGCTTATAAGCATCATTCAGTCCTACCTCGAGGGAAGAAGCTTCTACATCAAACTAGGAGACAACCTATCCAAAGTTTACCCCATACGAGCCGGAACACCCCAAGGTGGAGTGTGGTCGCCCCGAATGTTTAACATCTATATCAGTGATATGCCAAAAAACACCCAAGGTATGTTCCAATATGCTGATGACACAGCTCTTATCTTCGAAGGACATGGGCAAGTGCTAAACAACTACGCAAATAAATATCTCGAGGAACTGTATAATTGGTGTGAAAAATGGAAAATAAAAATTAACCCGACAAAAAGTCAATCTATAGTCCTGACAGGTACAAAAGAGAGTTCGCTCATCCAAATTGTATATGCAGAGGAAATCATACCAATAACAAAGTCGTTCACCTATCTTGGTATCTCCATAGATCGCAACCTCCGGTTCCAGAACCATATTGAAAATCTGAAGAAGAAGTGTAGAATGAAAACGGCCTCCCTTGTAAGGTACCTACAGGGCAAAAAATCAGCTAGCCAAACGGCGAGGACAATCCTATATACGGCACTAATTCAAAGCACCCTTGTATACGGCTTACCGGCATGGGACATGATCAGTGAAAACCAACTTGAACAACTTATGCGCTTTGAAAGAAAATGGATCAGGATTATAAAGTTCCTACCCAGATCTACTAAAAAAGCAGTGGTAGAAGAACTAGCGCCATTCAAAACGATACGCCAATTGCGGCACAGTATCGCGGCAAAAAACCTCCACGACCTCCAAGAGCACACCAATCCACTACTCAGAGAAATGAGCAAGGGAACCGGAGCCACCATCTTCGACAAAAGAATACCTTCTATAGATAGAATTCTAAATAACCTAAGGAACCCCTAAAACTACCTGTTCTCCACTCCAGAGAGGGACCGGGGTAACCCGAGTACATGTCACTCCAGCCAGAGTTCCCAGCCACCCCTCCTCCCCCTGAAGTGCTGCGGTACTAAGTCAGGTGGTACTTGGAGGGGCACTCTGGTTTGGGGCTATGGCACTGTCGGCCCTCCAACCGGTCCACCCGGTGGGGTGAAGGGAGACGATTAACGCTCCATAAACTTCAACGGTACTGGGAATCGGGGTGGCAACCCGACACCCCAGGACCAAGGGAGCCCGCGGGCCCCGAGCAAGAAAACTCAAGAACAACTGAGCAACGGCCCCGGGAATCGGGCTGGCAACCCGACACCCCGGGACCAAGGGAGCCTGCGGGCCCCGCAGAAGAAAAATAAAATAAAATCATCACCGGAATTGGCATTACAGTAGTGACCCTGAGTCCCCGTTGCACCAGAGGCTAAGGGTTGTCTGGTCCCCTGGGATTGGCCATCCCTCCTGGTTGCACGGTGCGACAAAGGGGGTCACCTTAATAATCAACATTCCAATATCAAGTACCAACGGTAGTGACCCTGCGGCTCCGTGCGTCAGTCCTGGCCCTGACTACACGTGATGACAAAAGGAGATTACCAGACATCAACCAACAGTAGTGACCCTTCACGAAGGGGGTCGCCCGACATCATCTAACAGTAGTGACCCTTCACGAAGGGGGTCACCAGACATCATCCAAACAGTAGTGACCCTTCACGAAGGGGGTCACCAGAAATCATCTAACAGTAGTGACCCTTCATGAAGGGGGTCACCAGAAATCATCAAAATCATTAGGGTCAATCAGGATCCAGTCCTGGCTGGTCCTGACACCCTAACAACCATCAGAATCAGATACCCCGAGTTAAACGGCTGCGGCAAACCTCGGTGGTATTGTGCAGGAGTTTTAGTGGGTGAGACGCGGTCCCCTTCCGCTGTCAAGTCCCACACTGCCTACCAATCCCAGCTTAGGCGTCTAACTGGGGGAGTCGACTACTAGTCTTCTCCCTTGGTCACCAAGTCTTGCCCAGACAACTGGTGGCCAACAGGTGTGGTAAACCTGCCGGGAAAGATTTCTCCTGCGCGTCCCAAGTCACATAAGTCTTCACTAATCATACCGCGTGAGGAGATAGTGCGGTGACCTTTCCGTGGGTAGCATTTCCTCTGCTAATAACCCCTCTGTGACTTGGGCAAAACAAAAAAAAAAAAAAAAAAAAAAAAAAGCATCCGTCCGGCCCGGGCTGCGGGCTGGCCGGCCCCGCACCTAGTTCTGGAATTGGCCGGTAGATGGCAGCAGTAGTAGGCACGGGGTAGGGTGGGTGGACGGGGGCTTGACGGTGCGATGTTGTGCGGCGCGGCAATTACGATTCGTGATTCTTGTTGACCAGGAGCAGTAGGAGTGGGCCGCTCTTCTGCTGGTACGAGGCATGCGGACTCCACATCGACGCCGTGTATATCGAGACGGGACCTCCCCAGCGGAGCAGCGGCTCATTCCTCCCCTTCACCATCGCCGTCAGGATCTGGAGATGGACCCCCGGCCGCCAAGAGGCAAAGGAAAGTCACCACGTTTGTCGACGCCATGGGTAAAGAAGAAAAGCACCGCATCGACGAAGCCCTTGCTAGAGCTGCGTTTGCAAGCGGCTTGCCGCTTAAAGTTTTTGAAACAAATCATTGGGATGAGGCTTTCAAGCTGCTGCGCCCAGCGTATGGAAAACCCCCATCGCGTTTCAAGATGGGTGGCCGTCTTCTTGATAAAGAATTTGAAATAATGGTTGCACAAAACAAAGATTTGATAAAATCTTCTAACTGTTTAGGTCTCATGGTAGATGGATGTGGTAATGTTAGGAAAGAAAATGTTTTAAATTTCATTGTGACAACTCCAAAACCTATACTGCATTCTTACAAAATAGTTGGTAAGGAAAAAGAAACTGCTGGGTATGTGGGCAATGAGATGAATCTAGTAATACTGGATGTTGGTCCTGACAAGTTTTTCTTGGTTGTAACTGACAATGCGAGCGTCATGAAGGCCGCTTGGGAAATTGTCACCACCAAATATCCGCATATCACTACTGTTGGCTGTGCATCACATTGTGGGAATTTGCTCTTCAAAGATTTGGTATCACTGCCAGCCATGTCCAATCTTTTGTCAGTTTAAAAGATTCTTGTCAAATCAATAAATAATAGATATGTCAACCTAGCTGTATTTAGAGATAAGCAAAGTGAGAAATATGGTAAGGATGCTATCAGCTTAAAGTTACCAGCTGAAACCAGGTGGGGAGGGGGTGCTATTATGCTCTGCTCATTATACAAAAATAGAGGAGCTATCCAAGCGACTGTTGTAGATGAATCATGTACATTTGATGACACTGTAAGGAAGTGGGCCCTAGACAACAACAAGTATTGGGAAAAAGTAAAATTTTCCATTGATATGCTGAAGCCCCTGCTCGCCTGTATAACGCTCATAGAATCAAATAGAGCACTACTCTCTGATGTATTTTTCTTGCAAATACGATATTCAGTTGCAGTTCTGGCTAATCTAAGAAATTTGCACTTCAAGAAACACCATAGGAGGCTTGTAAAGTTATATCTATCAGAAAGACAGGAATTCACTATCAAGTCAATACATAAGTTAAGTTTTTTGTTAGATCCTAGGTTTAGGGATCACCACCAAGAAATGTTGTCGGATGACGACATAGCTGAAGTATTTGACTATCTTCTTGTACAGTGCAATCACTTGGGTGTCAACGAGGCCCTTGCCATTGCCTGTCTGGGGCACTATCGCACCCGAACGGGTTTCTTTTCAAGAAATGCGATTTGGGATGCTGCTGATCGGGTGGCACCGTCCGTCTGGTGGAATGGACTTTGTGGAAACCAAGCCCTTGCCCCTATTGCTGGCCGGCTCCTGAGCTTGCGACCATCATCCGCCGAATGTGAGCGTAACTGGAAGGCTCGAAAATTTATCCACAGTAAACTTAGGTACCGCCTGAAGAACAAGAGGGTTATGAAACTTGTTACATGTAAAGCTGGTCTCGCAGCAGTGACAGAGAAACAAGAAGAGCAGATGGCTTCCTGTTTCTTCAAGGCGTCGGATATAGACGAGTTCCTGGAGAAGTACCTGCCAGCGGACGATGGCCAAGAAAATATAACGGGAGGGGAACATTCGGAGGATGACGAAGATGACGATGAGGCCGTCGATGATTTCGACGACTTCCTAACTGCAGCCCTCGACGAAGTCTCCGAGTCCGAGAGTGAGGCCCAAGCTGGGTCCGTCGTGGATCTCGAGGACAGTGACTGGGGGGAGGACGACGCCGGAGCGACGGACGAGGAGGACCAGAACCAGAACGCCGAGGAGGCCGAAGAAGAAACCGATCGTCGGTGTCATCGTCCTCAGAATCAGCAGAACGCCGAGCCAGAGGCGGAGCGGCGAGCCACCCGCCAAACTCACTCAGTCAGTGTCAGGCGATCTAGCCGCCGGAAGTAGATTTTATGTACATATGTGAAGTGTAAATGATAAATGTGTTAGTTGATTTCCAATAAATTACAAATTCAAGCACTGACGTGTCTTATTCCCGAAAGAAATTGTGACTCTCTCTAAGTTTGCTGCATATTATTTAACTCAATTGCTCGTTAACCAGACGAATTGTTAACTATGTACACGTTACATAATCCATAAAAAAACACAAATACGTTGCTTTTCTAAGTAACTTAATTTCCGTAGCGTGTAGTAGCAAAAACCTAAAAATTTCGAATTTTTCCGTTTTTTTCCGGAAATTTTGGAAAATTTCCATTTTTCCGGAAATTTTCAGAAACTTTGAAAGTTTCCGGAAAACTTGCATCTATACGCTTCACGCGTCATTGGACAACTTCCCTGCAAATGGGTTATTGAGGCCCGTTTTCTTCTGTCCTTCGTCCAACCTCTGAAAGTGGAGCAATCGAGTTGACGTTGTCTGCCCTTGGAGTTGGACCATAGAGGCACACCTATATTTAGAATTCCTCTAGTAACGAATTAACAGGCCCGGCAAGAAGTGGGGCTCCAATTTTCTTGAGCACTGTAACATGTCCTGCGGATGATCTACTGCCTCTTCTGTTTTCTGTGGCCGGCGGGCAGCAGACAGTTCTTGACGGCCCGCAGGAGCCACAAGGCTAGGCACGCAGTGACGGCGGCTGCAGCCAGCGCCGCGGCTATCACGTCTAGCATGTAGAGCTGGTACCAGCGCAGGCGCCGGGCAGGCGAGCGCAGGTGCGGGGCGCCGCCGGACCGCGCCGCGTACTCGATCCACCACACAGCACGCTCCAGCGGAGTCTCCTTCTGGTCGTGTAGGGCCCGCTGGACGCGCTTAGCGTTCTCCCTGTACCTGCAAAAAACGTTGCACGTGCGTCAAATCCACAGTTCACCTAGCTGTCAGGGGCTAGGTTTCCGATTGCCGTTGGCTCATAAACTGTAAGGAATCGGAATCTGTAACTACAAAAAGATTCTCGTGTACAGAGGGTCTGCACTGCACTGGTCCCGCGCCCGGCAATCAAAACTGTAATACATGTTGCAGCAATTTTGCGATTCTTATTGCACACCCAACCAAAACATGTATTACAATCTTTGCAATACTTCAAAATACTTGCAAGTTTCGTACATTTACAAAATGCGACGTAAAATTTGAAAGTGCCCGAAATTACATCTTCACTGTTGCATTCGCATACCTTCGCTTGTTACGAGTCAAAAGTGCTAAATCAAATTGGCAAAGTTTTGCAGTATACTTCATAAATTTACAAGCATATCGTAAAAGAAAATTATACAACAATTTTATGAGGAACTTTCAATAGTGATGCATGATTAAGAATCGTAAAAGAAAATTATACAACAATTTTATGAGGAACTTTCAATGGTGAAGCATGATTAAGAGTGGCGCTCGAAATTGGTGCGAGAAAACATATCGCCCACGAAAACGTGAGCAGCAGGCCGTGCGCGTCGACCTTGTCGCGTTCCCAGCTCCCCAGCTATTGACTTTAAATGGAGAATGTCAGCGAGCCGGATGTAGCAAAACGTGTAAAGTTCCCGAAGCTGTGCCGGCTATGCCGATCCGACGATTCGAACGCGTATTAGAGCTTCCAGTTGCCGCAGTGACCTCAGGCGCGGATCCAGGAGCGGCCCAAGGGAGGGGCAAAGTACCACTTTTTGCCTACTTGCAGGCGGAGAGGCTTCGCAGGTTGCCTACCTTTCAGGCGCCCTGCGGGCGCCGATAGGCCCGAAGGGGGGGGGGGGGGGGCACTTTCCCCGTGCCCCCCCCCCCCC